>JAJOOE010008537.1:0-20569 GCA_036250405.1 Solanum raphanifolium | reverse complement strand
TCCATTTCTTATTAAGAATAATAGAAATGAATATTGTCAATAGAATAGAAATTATAATGAAGAACGTAGTGTTACTGGAGATAATCATAAGAAGAAGGTTTGATATTTTCATCATTTTTCTCTTGTGATTGTTAAGGCTAATGTCTTCCACTATTTATAGGTGCTGCATGAACATGCAACTAATAAGGTAAGCTCTTATACATCTTTCGTTTCAATTTATATGATATAATTTGACTGATCAACATATAATTTAAAAAATATGAGAAAACTTTGCAATGTCTCAAAACTATCTTTAAGAAAAATGTTGTCATTTTTTTTAACGGACTAAAAAAAATGTATGTCATATAAATTGAGACACAGAGAATACTCCCTATGATTTAATTTTAACATAACAACATATAATATGCGGCATAAGAGAGGCCACGAAATTAAAACATATTATTTTCTTTTCGACTATATAGAAAATTCATAACTAGGACGATCAACGACGATTTTGGTTAATTAATAAAAAGGCAGAATGACCTGGGAGACCCTTATACTTGGCTCTGTTTGTCAGTTGGATCCTTATACTCACGACTTTGCCAATTGAACCCTTAAACTCACTAAAATGTAATATTTTTCTTATTCTATGTGTGTGAGTGTAGCACAACCGCTTACACATGGAATTCCATGTCATTTTAAATGCCACACAAGAAATTAAAAGCTAAAAAAAAAAAAAGTTTGCACATTAAAATTTTCAGTATCATGTTCTTCATATTTGCTCATAATTGAGCACTAAATTCATGTCAAATTGGTCTAATTCTTCCTAATTGACATGAATTTTTTTACACTAAAAGCTTACCAACACAAATCCAATAATTTTCCATCATAATTTTGAATTTTATTTCATAAATTCACAAAACCCATTTGTTATTCTTCAAGCTTCTTCATGAAGTTTTTCAACTATTCAGTATACATCATTACTTTTCAAGATTTCAAAATTATCTAAACTACAATCTTTCACAAACAAGATTCGAAAATCTAGATTTTAGAAGTGTGTAAATCGACCAAGATTCATAGAGAAGAATATTGAATTTTAAAATTAAAGAAACTAAAATGGTTGAGATAAGAGATTTGGTTAGGTGGGGTGAGGGGTTGGGACGGGTGTTAAGAAGAAGAAGAAGGGGGTGGGGTAGGGTGGGGTGGTGGGTGGTTTCAAGGAAGAATGAGAGGGTGGGGTGGGGGCTGAAGGAAGAAGAAAGTTACAGGCGTGGGAGTGGGATGGGATAGGGGTTGATGGGTTAACTTTTTTTCTCTTTTTTAATTTAAATTATTTTTTTATAATTCTTAATATAAAAAATATATATTTACTTGCTTTAAGGCGCGTGCAGTCAAGTATTTTTCCATCTCAGCAATATTAGTGCCACATAAGTTCGGTCAATGATTAAATGTGTTTAAAATATTATATTTTAGTAAATTTATGGGTTCAATTGGCAAAATCGTGAGTATAAGGATTCAACTGACAAATAGAACCAAGTACAAGAGTCTTCCAGGTCATTCTACCTAATAAAAACTCCTACCTTAAAAGCAATTGTACATTTTGTAAAGGGAGTACTGAATTTCAAAAATAAGCATAAAATTCCAAAATAAAGCACGTGGGAATATGAAAATGTAGGTGACATTAATGGTAAGCGAAAGTTATCACAAGATTTCTTTTATCTTCGGATAAAAAGCAAAATTATTTTATTTTATATTTATTTCAAAGTATTAAATAATTTTTGAATTATTTATTCTACAATTTATGTAATAATAATAAAATACATTATCTTAAATAACATATTTTCTTTTCGACTATATAGAAAAGTCATGACTAAGACGATCAATGGCGATTTAGTTAATTAATAAAAACTGCTAACTTAAAAGCAATTGTACATTTTGTACAAGGAGTACTGAATTTTTCCAAAATAATCATAAAATTCCAGCAAATTATTATGGCCACATAGTTATCTATGCATTCTTAGAAGAATAAAATAAAGCACGTGGTAACATAAAAATGTAGGGGGCATTTATGGTATGCAAGAATTAACACGAGTTCTTTATCTTTGGACAAAATGCAAAATTATTTTATTTTTACTTATCTAAAAATTATAGGTAATTCTTGAATTATTTATTCTACAATTTATATCATAATAATAAAATAAGTTATCTTACATATGATGAGATAACTGATTTCTGAATAATTCATCCCAAAAAATAATAAATTTGAGATAACTTGTTTCAAATAAAACAACCTCTTTGAGACCGTACTACTTTTTTGTTTTCTTAAAGTACTGTCATATTCAATCTACTCAATTGCTCTATTTTTCTGTTCCTTAGGTTTAATTCATAGTATATTTTTTAAAAATAATTTTATACATATATACAATAAATAATTTTATTTGCATCAAATCTACTTAAGTTTTTATTTATATAAAAAAAAAGACCTAAAATCAGCCATACAAGCAACACAACTTTTTTTTAAAAAAAAAAAAAACGGTCATACGTATATTATGAATAGATATGTTTATATAATATATATTTTATTGACAAATCGTTCTTTTTTCAATTTCAATCGATTCAAAACTTATTAACTATCTATCATTCTACATGAGAAAGAATTAAGAATAATATTACTAATAAGGATAGTTTAGTCAAATAATACATTTAATTAATATTTCTAAAAGGCGTGAGAAAAATAGGAAAGAAGAAAATATCGAAGAGAATATCATTTTATATATATTTCTTAATTTCACCACACACTAAACTTAAAAATACAAATAAGACTTTTGAATATTTCATATGAAATCAAAAACATGATTTATAATATATTAATTATAATGTCATATAATATAAATAATATTAAAATGATCAAAAAGAGAAATAGAGAGGATGAATCGCACTTTTTCAAATTTAGAGAACTACTATTCACTTTTTTTATAAATAGAGAATAGATGGCTTTTTAGAGTGTGGTTGTATACGTTGTTTTCTATTTACTCTCTAAATAGAGATGAGTTGGATGAGTCTCACCATGAAACATTTATTATACTTAAAAAATCATATTCGTCTTTGTTAAGAACATCATGCATCCCACACTGCTCGAGAAAAATAAGGACGAAGATGATTTCTTTACATGATGTACATCGACAAAAATAAGTTTGATGAGATCCTCTTGAAAATTAACATTTTGAGTTAATATATCTGAATTGAAAATCTGTTGTTATTTTTTTTTCATAAATGATTTAATTCTATGAATCGAGAAATCAAACCACAATTTTTGAAAACTATCGATATCAAACCTAAAAATTAAAGAATTGAATTAATTCAATTCAACCTGATTTTTCGATATTTATGTCTATCCTTATCTTGAACTATAGTAATTTTTTTGCTATGAATTGAGAAATCAAACCAAAAGGTTTGAAAAGAATATCAACGCAGAACCTAAAAACTAAAGAATTGAATTAATTCAATATGATTTTTCTATATTTATGCATATCCTTATCTTGAACTACAGTAGTTTTTTTCATCAATAATTTAAATACAACAAATTGAGAAATCAAACAAAAAAATTTGAAAAAATATCAATGTTGAACCTAAAAATTATAGAATTGAATTAATTCAATTCAACCTGATTTTTCGATATATATGCTTATCATTATCTTGAACTACAATATTTTTTTCATTAATGATTTAATTGCTACGAATTGAGAAATAAAATCATTTTTTTGAAAAAAAGATCAATGCCAAACCTAAAAACTAAAGAATTGAATTAATTCAATTCAACTTGATTTTCAAATATATTTATGCATATCCTTATCTTGAACTACAGTAATTTTTTCATTAATGATTTAATTGCTACAAATTAAGAAATCAAACCAAAATTTTTGAAAAAAAATATCAATACCTAAAAACTAAAGAATTGAATTAATTCAATTCAACCTGATTTTTTCATATTTATGCATATCTTTATCTTGAACTACAATGATTTTTTTATCAATCATTTAATTGCTACAAATTGAGAAATCAAACTACTTTTTTTGAAAAAATGTCAATGCCTAACCTAAAAACTAAATAATTGAATTAATTCAATTCAACTTGATTTTTTTATATTTATGTTTAGAACTACAATAATTTTTTTCATTAATGATTTAATTGCTACGAATTGAGAAAAAAAACCTATTTTTTTGAAAAATATCAATGTCAAACCTAAAAACTAAAGAATTGAATTAATTCAATTCAACTTGAATTTTCGATATTTGTACCTATCCTTATCTTCAACTACAATATTTTTTTTTTTCATTTATGATTTAATTGCTACAAATTGAGAAACCAAACCAAAATTATTGAAAAAATATCAACGCCGAATCTAAAAACTAAAGAATCGAATTAACTCAATTCAACCTAATTTTTTTATATTTATGTCCATCCTTATCTTGAACTATAGTAATTTTTTGCTACGAATTAAGAAATCAAACCAAATTTTTTGAAAAAATATCAATATCGAACCTAAAAACTAAAGAATTGAATTAATTAAATTTAACTTGATTTTTTTGATATTTATATCTTGAACTATAGTAGTTTTTTTCATTTATGATTTAATTGTTATAAATCGAGAAATCAAACCAATTTTTTTGAAAATATCAATGCCGAACCTAAAAACTAAAGAATTGAAATAACTCAATTCAACCTGATTTTTCGATATTTATGCTTATCCTTATCTTGAACTACAGTAACAAAAATTTATTATATCAATGTTGGACCTAAAAACTAAAGAATTGAATTAATTCATTTCAACCTGACTTTTTGATATTTATGTCTATTCTTATCTTGAGCTACAGTAAAAAAATTTCATTAATGATTTAATTGCTACAAATTGAGAAATCAAACTAAATATTTTGAAAAAAAATATCAATGCCGAACCCAAAAACTAAAGATTGAATTAATTCAATTCAACCTGATTTTTCGATATTTATGTCTATCCTTATCTTGAACTACAGTAAAAAATTTCATTAATAATTTAACTGCTACGAATTGAGAAATCAAACCAAAATTTTTGAAAAAAATATTAATGCCAAACCTAAAAATTAAAAAATTGAATTAATTCAATTTATTATGATTTTTAGATATTTATTTCAATCCTGAACTATATATTATAGATATTTCTGTTGTCTATACTCAATTCACTGAAAAACAAGAAAATTTCTTTTTCAAAGTGTCGTACATACACAGTGTTTTTCGTCGGCAGCTTTTCCATTACAAGATTTCCATATGATTATTTTCAATGCAGCTTTAACTCTAAGGGCGGCTTATTGTACAGAGTCCGAAGTCAAAAGAGCAAAAAATTGAGGATTAAATTAAAAGGACAATATTTAGATGGAAGGACGAATATCGTTAAATCATAGGCTGAATTAACTAAAAATAGTACATGGAGTAAAAGAGCGAAAATAGATGAAAGTAATTTTAAAATGCGTTGAAAAATTACCTTTTTTTTGTATTATTTGTCAAAATAGATAATACATATATGAGCACATGGGAATATAAAAATGTAAGGGCCATTTATGGTATGCGAAAGTTATCACAAGCAACACAAGTACACAACTTATGTTTTAAAAAATGGTCATACATATACTAGATATATGAGTGTCCTAATAATTTATGTGATATCGATAAAATTTGGAGAGTCAGTCAAATTTTTTAAATTGTTAATGATTGTCCCCTGTCTCAATTTATATGACACAAATAAAATTTGGAGAGTTAATAAATTTTTTTATGTGATTTTCAAATATTTTAAATTGTGATTTATAGTATATTATGTAATTTTCAGAAAAGCTTTTTATATTTATTGCTCAATGATTTAAGAAATAATACATTAAAATCAATAATTAATTTATTATTTCTCAAATAATATGGCAAGTTAATACAAAATAGCTAAAATTAGCGGATAAAGTACTATGATGATGTCACATATATAAGTTGATAATGAATAGACATAACTATCTTTCTTAAATAATTGCAAAGCACCACGTGGGAGAACATGTTCAAAGTAGGCCCTTTATATAATCTATCGGACGTGTCATAATCTTATTTATCGATTTGACATTTATTAAATATCGGATCGACGGATAAGATTGTGTCACGTGTCCCTATTTAGTCTTCCGTTAGAGTGAATGGCTATGCTCTAGTTTTTGGACGGCAGGGGCACCAATGTCCTAAAAGTATGACGGAAGGTATCTGTATACCATTTACAATCGTTCGGGGGTATATTTATCCTTTTTTCCATGATTTACTTGCTACAAATTGAGAAATCAAACCAAAATTTTTGAAAAAATATCAATGTCGAACCTAAATTAAAGAATTGAATTAGTTCAATTCAATCCAATTTTTTGATATTTATGTCTATCCTTATTTTGAACTATAGTAAATTTTTTCATTAATGATTTAATTGCTACGAATTGAGAAATCAAACCAATTTTTTTGAGAAAATATCAATGTCGAACCTAAAAACTAAAAAATTAAATTAATTCAATTCAAACTGATTTTTTGATATTTATGCATATTCTTATCTTGAACTACAATAATTTTTTCACTAATGATTTAATTGCTATGAATAGAGAAATCAAACCATTTAAAAAAAATATCAATGTCAAACCTAAAAACTAAAGAATAGAATTAATTCAATTCAATCTTATTTTTCGATATTTATGCCTATCCTTATCTTGGACTATAGTTATTTTTTTCACCAATAATTTAATTACTACGAGTTGAGAAATCAAACAAAAAAATTGAAAAAATAATTAATGTCGAACCTAAAAATTAAAGAATTGAATTAATTCAATTCAATCTGATTTATCGATATGTATATGCCTATTCTTATCTTGAGCTACAGTAATTTAATGTCAAACATCAATGCCAAACCTGAAAACCAAAAAAGTTAAAAAAATTATTTGTCATACCTAAAAACCAAAATATCTTTTTTTTTTATATTTATGTCAATCCTAAACTATGTTTTTCGATCACAAGATTTTCCTATGATTATCTTCAATGTAGCTTCAACTTTTTAAGGATTATCTTCAATCAAAAATCAAGAGTAAGGCTTGAGAGAGGCCACGACTCCTACTCGTGCCAGCTAGGGCGGCCAAGAAAATATTTCCTCCGTTTAAAAAAGAATGATTTAGTTTTCTTTTTAGTCTGTTTCAAAAAGAATGACTCATTTTCTTTTTTGGCAACACTTTAACTTCAATTTTCCATGTGGCATGTTTAAGACCACAAGATTAAACAACATTTTGTTACATTTGATATAACTTTAATTTAGAATCATAAAATTAAAAAGTCTTCTTTCTTTTTTTAAACTCCGTTCCAAATCAAACTAGGCAATTTTTTTTTAAATGAAGGGAATAATATTTTTTTTTATAAAATAAAATGTAAAATATCATTTTATATCAGACTCTTTTTCTTTTTGAAATAATATGTTTTTATATCTCTCAATAGTTGACCTGAGCTATGTTTGGTCAGTTTACACATTTTGTTTTGAAATCAGATAAAAAAAGTTGTGGTTTTTTTTTGGGAGCTTTAAAGTTTTGAAGACTTTGAATTATTAAAAGTCAGCAATTAGAACTACGAGTCTCAGAATGAAATTTAGTTAGTTTTGGAATGGATAATTTGAGGTCAAGTAGCCATTACTAACGAGGCTCCCAGACATGCAAGTAGGCCTAAATGAAAAAATAGAGTCCTGAATCTTCAAGAACTCACAAGCAAGTTCAGGAGAAGTTACATGATAATTACCAACACGAATGAAAGCGATTTCAGTATTCATTTCCTCCATAATTTTATGTATCGGATGCATTAATGCATGCTTATTTTTTAGGATGATTTGAGGAAAACATCCAATTATAGGCCATGATTTTGGACCTGGAGGAAATGGTTTATTGTTTCTTACACTACTAATATTCCATTTCTTAAGAATAATAGAAATGAAGATTGTCAATATAATAGAAATAGTGAAGAATGTAGTGTTATTGGAGATAATCATAAGAAGAAGGTTTGATATTTTCATCATTTTCCCCTTGTGATTGCTAACTCTTTATGTCTTACACTATTTATAGGTGCTGCAAGAACATGCAACTAATAATATGCGGCATAAGAGAGGTCACGAAATTAAAATATATTATTTTCTTTTCAACTATATAGAAAAGTGACGATCATCAGCGATTTAGTTAATTAATAGAAACTCCTACCTTAAAAGCAATTGTACATTTTGTACAGGGAGTACTGAATTTCAAAATAAGCATAAAATTCCAAGATAAAGCACGTGGGAATATGAAAATGTAGGGGACATTTATGGTATGTGAAAGTTATCGCAAGAGTTCTTTTATATTCAGATAAAATGCAAAATTATTTTATTTTATATTTATTTGAAAGTATTAAATAATTTTTAAATTATTTATTCTACAATTTATGTAATAGTAATAAAATAAGTTATCTTATATATATGGTAAGATAACTTATTTTTAAATAATTCATCCCAAAATAATTAATTTTGAGATAACTTGTTTCTAATAAAACAACCTCTTTAAGACTGTACTACTTTTTTGTTTTCTTAAAGTACTGTCATATTCAATCTACTCAATTGTTCTATTTTTCTATTCCTGTAGAAATAATTTTATAAAGATACGATAAATAATTTTATTTGCATCAAATCTACTCAAGATTATATTTATATAAAAAATGACCCAAAATCAGCTATACAAGCAACACAACTTATTTTTTTAATTAGTCATATGTATACATTATGAATTGATACGTTGATATGATATATATTTTTATTTGCAAATCAATTTCTTTTCAATTCAACCTGATTTTTTATAGTATTTTTAATTGCTACAAACCAAGAAATCAAATTAAAATTTTCAAAAAAAATATCGCTGTCCAACCTAAAAACTAAAGAACTAAAATTAATCAATTCAATCTGATTTTTTGATATTTACGTAGATTCCTATCCTGAACTATAGTATAGATGTTTGTGTGGCCTATTCATTTCCTCCATAATTTTATGTATCCGGTGCATTAATGCATGCTTATTTTTTAAGATGATTTGAGGAAAACATCCAATTATAGGCCATGATTTTGGACCTGGAGGTAATGGTTTACTGTTTCTTACACTACTTATTTTTTAGTTAGTCGTACGTATACGTTATGAATTGATATATTGATATGATATATATTTTTGTTTATAAATCACTTTCTTTTTAATTCAACCTTGATTTTTTTTATATTTATATCTATTCTTATCTTGAACTATAATAATTTTTTCATAAATGATTTAATTACTACAAACCAAGAAATCAAATTAAAATTAATAAAAACTCCTAATTTAAAAGCAATTGTACATTTTGTACAGGGAGTACTGAATTTCCAAAATAAGCACGTGGGAATATAAAACTGTAGGGGCTATTTATCATATATATATATGAGTGTCCTAATAATTTATGTGATATCGATAAAATTTGGAGAGCCAGCCAATTTTTTTAAAATTGTTAATGATTGTCCTCTGTCTCAATTTATAAGACACAAATAAAATTTGGAGAGTTAATAAAGTTTTTTATGTGATTTTCAAATATTTTAAATTGTGACTTATAATATTTTATGTAATTTTTAGAAAAGCTTTTTATATTTATTACTTCTCAAATAATATGGCAAGTTAATACAAAATAGCTAAAAATTAGCGGATAAAGTACTATGATGATATCACATATATAAGTTGATAATGGATAGACGTAACTATCGTTCTTAAATAATTGCAAAGCATGCGCATGGGAGAACATGTTCAAAGTAGACCCGTATTTTCTATTTAAAATAATATTTTGTGCAGAGAAATATAAAGATTCCTTAGTTAGCACGTGTGGAAACAAAATATTAATGAGGATAATTTAGTCAAATTATACATTTAATTAATATTTTTAAGGGGTCTGAAAGAAGAAAATTTCGAAGACACACACAAAATTTAAAAATATAAATAAGACTTTTAAATACTTCATAGTAAATAAAAAACATGATTTATAATATGTTAGTTATAAATATCAGATAATATAAATAATATTAAAATGATTAAAAAGTGAAATAGAGAAGTTGAATGGTAGTTTTTTAAATTTAGAAAACTACTATTCACCTTTTTATAAATAGAGAATAGAAGGTTTTTCGGAGTGTGGTTGTATACACTATTCTCTATTTTACTCTCTAAATAGAGATGAGTTGGATGCGTCTAATCATGAAACACTTATTATGCTTAAAAAATTATATTGTCTTTGTTAAGAATATTATGCTGGAGAAAAATAAGGACGAAGATAATTTCTTTACATGACGTACATTGAAAAAAATAAGCTTGATGAGTTCCTCTTGAAAATTAACATTTTGAGTTAATATATCTGAATTGTAAATCTATTGTTACTTATTTTTTCATATATATTTAATTCTATGAAGAGAAATCAAACTGCAATTTCTAAACAAACATTGATATCGAACCTAAAAACTAAAGAGATTAATCAAATTCAACATGATTTTCAATATTTATGTCTATCCTTATCTTAAACTACAGTAATTTTATGCTACAAATGAGAAATCAACCCAAAATTTTTGAAAAAAATATCAATTTCAAACCTAAAAACTAAAGAATGAATTAATTCAATTCAACCTGATTTTTTTGATATTTATGTCTATCCTCATCTTGAACTACAATAATTTTTTTCATCAATGATTTAATTGCTAAGAATTGACAAACCAAATTAAAAATTTTGAAAAAATATCAATGCCTAACATAAAAACTAAAGAACTAGATTAATTTTCAACATGATTTTTTGATATTTATGCCTATCCTCATCTTGAACTACAGTAAAAAAAAAATCATCAATGATTTAATTGCTACAAATTGAGAAATCAAACCAAAGTTTTTGAAAAAATATCAATGGCACCGAACCTAAAAATTAAAGAACTGAATTAGTTCAATTCAACCTGATTTTTTGATATTTATGTCTATCGTTATTTTGAACTACAGTAAAAAAAAACACTAATGATTTAATTGCTATGAATTGAGAAATCAAACCAAATTCTTTTTGAGAAAATATCAATGCCGAACCTAAAAACAAAAATAAATAAATTAATTCAATTCAATCTGATTTTTTGATATTTATGCCTATTCTTATCTTGAACTACAATAATTTTTTTCACTAATGATTTAATTGCTATGAATTGAGAAATCAAACCAATTTTTTTTTTGAAAAAAACATCAATGTCAAACCTAAAAGCTAAAGAATAGAATTAATTCAATTCAATTTATTTTTCTATATTTATGCCTATCCTTATCTTGAACTACAATTAAAAAAAATCACCAATGATTTAATTACTACCGGTTGAGAAATAAAACAAAAAAATTAAAAAAATAATCAATGTCGAACTTAAAACCTAAAGAATTGAATTGATTCAATTCAATGTGATTTTTCGATATGTATATGTCTATCCTTATCTTGAACTACAGTATCCAAACATCTAACGCCAAAGTTGAAAACCAAAAAAAATTGAAAAAAATATCAATGCCAAACCTAAAAACCAAAATATGATTATTATTTTTTCCTTAAATATTTATGTCAATCCAAAACTACAGTACAAATATTTCTGTGGTCTATACTCAAATTTACCGACACAATGTTTTTCGTCGGCCCCTTTTCGATCGCAAGATTTTCCTATGATTATCTTCAATGTAGCTTTAACTTTTTAAGGATTATCTTTAATCAAACATCAAGAGTAAGGCTTGAGAGAGGCCACGAATCCTACTCGTGCCAGCTAGGCTAAGAAAATAATTATTTTTTATAAAATAAAATGTAAAATATCATTTTATATCAGACTCTTTTTCCTTTTTGAAATAATATAGTTTTGTATCTCTCAATAAACACCTGACCAATGTTTAGTCAGTTTACACATTTTGTTTAAAAATCAGATTAAAAAATTGTGATTTTTTTTGGAAGCTTTAGAGTTTCGAAGACTTTAAGTTATTAAAAGTGATTTTTGTCAACAATAAGAACTACGAGTCTCGGAATGAAATTTATACTACAACAAATATGATATATAGCTACGAAATTATTAGCTACGACATTAAATTCGCCACTAATTGTTCGCTTTTAATGACAAAATTTACTTTTCGTGCTTAAATATATGAAACACATACTTTTAGTGACGAAACATAAAAATCCGTAGCAAAGTTTTGTCAACTAAAGTTTCCCACCAAAAAATTAATTGGCGCCATTTGTTAAGTAGTGTTAGTCACCAATTGAAAGTTATCGGTGACACGTTATTTCATCACTAATAATGTATCTAATTCATGAAAAATATTTCATCTAAAAAAATATATTGTTACAGTATTGACAAATTAGAGTTCGTAGTTAAATATTATAAGTTTTAGCTATAAGAATTTAGCTTTAATTATGATATTTATTTTCGTCATTAATAGTATAAATAATTGGTGACAAAGATTTTATTCTCTCTAATCAATTTGTGATTTAGTGACAACAAAAAACTTGTAACAAAATATGTAAGGTGTTAAATAGCGACGACTTAAAATTTGTAGTGAATAATTCAACTATTTTCTACGAAAAAAATTCATAGCTAAATACAATTTTTTTTTGCTACAATTGTTCATAATTACAAGTGACAGCTTACAAAAAGAATAATATAAGTTCTTCATAAGAAATAGACATAGTCCTTTCGTTATTGGCGAGGGAAAATATTAAAACCAACGAATTTGGTCCATTTTGTTAAAATGAAAAAGTTCAATTCATGAATTTTCTTAAATTACACAATTATAAAATGCATCATTTCAAAAATACAATCCAGGTTATAAGTATCATGAGTGGGGTACCGTTCTGCCACTAGATCACTAATATTTGTTGGTTTAACACTTTTGTTTTTTATTTGATACACTTTCATCGATAAAGACGATAGAAAAAATAATTTCTCAAGTCTTGGTGATAATTTTTGTGCGTGTCTATTGATTTGTGATTGGTAAACTGCATAGACTAAGTCGATCTATTTGCTTCTGTCTAAAAATATGTAGATATTTAATAGTAATTTCACAAGGGCACGTAGATCAATTATACAGAGATAGCATCGACTTACAAACTTAGACTTTGGAAAGGTGCGAAATATTTCATGAATTTCTATTAACTTTTTCTATCAGTGTGAAAATCGAAATAAACTAAAAAATGAAAGCACAAATGAAAGAAATGGACAACCTAGGATTTCAAATATATTATGATGAAGTACTATAGTTATGGGTATCGATGTTTTTTTTTCAAAACAATTGATTTATGGACCGAATTGAACCGATTATTTAATTTTTTAAATAAAATCGAAAGTTTAATTTTACATAAATTTATAATTGTACTAAATAATTTTTAAAATTTATAAAAATAACTGAATAAAATGACAGAATCGTACTGAATATATTTAAAGATATGTTAAAAATTATACAGTTTAATTAAAATATAATCTACATTTGAATGAATTGTGGGTGGTAAATTTCACGCACTTGTGTATGTGTATAAATAATCATATAATATATTATATCTACAAAAGTTAAATTTGAAAAAAGTGAATGAAGTAGAAAATAAATTAAAAATGAGAGACAAGAGAGAGTTGATCGGATGGTAAACACTCCTCACTCCCAACCTTAAGGTTGTGAGTTCAAATCCCCAAGAAAGCATAATGTGGGAGCTTCTAGGGAGGAGTTTAAAATAAATTTGACACGGGGGAGGATAATAGGAAAATTAACCTTTTTTATAATAATAATTTTTTCCCTAATTAATACATTTAATAACAAAATAATTTTTGGTATATAAAATATAGTCAATAGTGACGAAATTAGATTTTGTTCAACTACGAAATGCATATAACTTTAGAGACAATTGATATCGTCATTGATTGAAGTAAAATAATCAGCAATGATATAATTTTGTCGATAGTAATAACCTTTTTAGTGACAAAACATACTATTATCTACAAAAAATATACTTTTTACGATAAATAAATTTGTCATAAATGTTTAAGCATTTGGGGACGATTTTTCTTTTTGTAGTTAATATAATACTTTTAGCGACGAAGCACTAAGTCGTCTATACTTTTAGAGACACACATTTAGTGACGATTGAGTGACGAATTATTTTTCGTCTCACAAGTTTTTTAGTGACGAAATATGATTTATAAATGACAAACTTATTTGTCACTGATAATCGAATTTATTGTAGTGTTAGCTAGTGCCATCAGCTTTGGAACGGCTAATTTGATTTAGGAATGTTAGCGTTTTCAATTTCGAAGTCTTCAAGTGGATTTGAGCTCTTGAGTTGGAAGTGTAAGTGTATTTAGGTCAAGAAATGACTTTGATCGCTGTTCGGAGTTCGGAAAATCACCTCGAAATTCCTACGACACCATTAAATCTGAGAGATGATTTTAGGTCTAAGTGTGGTTGAATTTTCAGAGGCTTCGAGGGCAATTTGGTATGTTTGAGTGAAAGTTAGTTTAAGGTCAAGAAGATCTCGAATTCGTGTTTTGATGGTTCCATTGGGTGTGAAACGTTGAATTTGGTTGAGTAGCATATATGATTTGTGTGTTCGAAATTCCAAACGAATTTTGAGAATCCATTCGGTGAATCTTTGTGTCTTAGTGAGTTATTGATGCTATAATCTTGTCACGACCCGAGCCTACACCCTGGATGTGGCCGGCACTCGAGAACCATTGCTGGTCCCCAAGCGAACCCTCATCCTGGCTGACTTCAAGCGGAGTACTAACTCAAGCATACACAACTTAAAAATTGAATAAATATTCATGAAACTTAAATAGAAAGCTTTAACTCAAAAGAAAACTCCGAATAAAATAAATTATTCAACTCGCCATAAAATAGGCAACTTAAGTCTGTAAAACATTTAATAAAATAAATGATACAGACTTCATAACTATACTGACTATCTATGAAGCCTCTAACTGATAAAGATGGAAGTCGAGACAAGACCCACGACATCCTGAATAAACTGAAAAGTAAATGAAATCCTCCGGAAATAAGAAGGCTCACCATAGCTAACTCGAACTCCCGGATATATCAACGAATCTCCTGTTGATGATCCTGAATACCTGTGTCTGCATCATGAAAAAGATGCAGCCCAAATGGCTCAGTACGTTGAATGTACAAGCATGTAAGGGGAATTCTAAAGCATAACATAAGCTTAAAAAGAATCTGAAAGAAACTGAAGAACTTACTTGGCTCAACCCAACTCACATAACTAAACTTATTTCAATATAAAGCAGTTTAAAACAAGTGCAATATAAAGAAAAAGAAAAACTGTTTAAAACATGATGTTAACACATAATCATAAATCATAAAAGACATAACATGCTCCCTTTCAAAGTCTACTTGTGCAATGCATTAATGAAGTCTCATACCCCCATTCATACTAAGCAGAACCCCTTGAAGAACCATGCAAATACTGATGTGGGAGTTTCTTTAGCCGACAACCATCACATAAGAGCTATTGAGATGATACAATGATCTTTCGTACGCTGCCAACGCATCCTATACCCGGCCAAAGGTATAGGACCTGAATTACTAAGTGGATCCACTAGTCTATTGTGAAAAGGGTTCATCTAAAAAGTATGACAATTTTCTACCCATGGTGGCTACATGGTTTTATGGAGACGTGAGTTATATGAACTCATGCTCGCCCCCAATTCGGTGCTCAATACTACTCCCAAATATGCTAGCTCTTATGTTTAAAAACATACTTCTTCTGTGATTTGAGATTAGTGCTCAAAAACTTAGCTCAAAGGCTATCTTGGAAATCAAAGTTTTCTCTCTTGCTTCATTTAGAAAGTGATTACTCTTTTCTGAAAACTAGCCCGAAGGCTCTTTGGAAATCTCAGTTTTCGTTCTTATTTAAATGTGGAAACATTTTAAAACTCCTTTGGGAATACATAGTCCCCATATACTTTTGAAGAAAAGATCTTCAACTTTACTCTTTACTGAACTCAAAACTTAAGTCTTAAAACAAAGTTAAAATGTTTGTAAAAGACTTCTTAAAATGTGGTTCATGCCGAATTATGGTCGTGAACGACTCAATGCAAGGTTTTCAACAACCATAGATAGAACTCAATACTTGGAACTCAAAAACATCAATAATACTACTCACTTCAAGAATGCTCAACTTAGAGGGTTCATGCGGAATTTATGAGCATGCATATGAACTACTCAACTCAAGGACTCAAGGATACTTCTCGTCTCAAGATTGCTCGACTTATAGGGTTCATGTGGAATTATGGACATGAATAACCTAACTCAAAGACTTCATGGGTAACATGTAATAGTCTCATGATTAGGAATGTAATCTCAAATGTTAGAAACTCAATACTTAGGACTTGAAGATACTACTCCTTTCAAAGATACTAAACTAATGGAGTTCATGCGGAAGTTATGGGCATGAACGACTCGACTCAAGGGTCAAAATATCAACATGGAACTCGCGTATACGACTATTCTCATTCTCTTACTTACTTCCTTAAAACTTAGTTCAAATCAATAGTTGATCTCAAAGGATTCACAATTGAACTCAAAGACTTTCTTGAACTCTGCTCTTAACTCTTTCTTGAATGTGAATTATGAATTCAAGAGTTATGGTTCATGATAAGAAAGATCTCATGATGACAAGGTAGACTCATGAATACATTATTCTCACTCTCTTACTCACTTGCTCGAGTCTTGAAACAAGTTATTAGAATTTGTAGAAGACTCCTCAAAAAGACAAAAGGAATTTTCTGAAAAAAATGTTCAAAAGAACTCTCAAGACTTTGACTCTCAACTCTACCTTGTATGTGATTTATGAATTCAAGGTTGCGATTTGTGATAGGAAAGGTCTCATGATGTTTAGGAATGATTGTTGATAGCTAAACATGAGAACAGTCACGAAATCACCATCTTGGAACAAGTCCGCGACGCGGAAATGGTTTAAAATAATACTCGCGAAATTAAAATTTTGAGACAGAGAAGTCCGCATCCTAACCGCAACGCGAAGCAACTTTTAGCTCACTGGGGGAGCAAGTCTGCGACGCGGACTTGCGTGCCAGATCACACTCGACTTTCTCCTTCTTCGTTTCCCAATCCCAATTCGCCTAAATTTGATTTTTTTTTCTCAATCTCTCTTTAGATTTAGATACCCAACACATGTACACTAGAATCTAACTCTAACCACTCTATAAATCGACACATTAACCTCAAGAACTCCTCAATCTCAACCCAATTCAAGAATGAAAGCAAATTCATGAATACATAACAAGAACATCAAAGCTTCATCTTTTAGAACGAATTTAAAGCTGAAATTAACATAATTGGTGTGTGGGTGAACAAACCCAACACTATGAAAGCTTACATACCTCTTAGGGATCAAACCCATGGTGACAATCAGCAACAACTCTCAAAAACTTCGACGAACGCTTCGATCCTTTATCTTTTCTCCTCTTCTCTCTTCTTCCTTTCTATTATTGAACTCTCAACTAAAACCCTAGGCGTAGACTAGGATTATAAAACTGAATCTAATCAGATTAGACCCCTAAAATATTACTAAAAAACGAATTAAATCTGATTGGGTAAGGGAAAGACCAAAATACCCCTCTAAAATCCGATTTAGACTTTCTTTATCTAGAC
This sequence comes from Solanum raphanifolium, assembly GCA_036250405.1. Taxonomy (NCBI): domain Eukaryota; kingdom Viridiplantae; phylum Streptophyta; class Magnoliopsida; order Solanales; family Solanaceae; genus Solanum; species Solanum raphanifolium. Next base: position 2,826 of record JAJOOE010008537.1, on the reverse strand, counting down.
AGCCCAACTTTGAATGGACATATCTCCCTCATACGAACTCGAAACAGAGAAAACTTGGTGGGGTTGGAAAGATAGTTCAAAATTCATTCCTACGGTATCTGGTAGAACACCTAACTCATCCTGAGCTAGGAGTTATGGTCGTTTGAAGTTGACCCATAACTCATACTTAACTTAACTCTCCAATTTTAGATTTTTGTTATTTCCAATTTAGTTCTTTCTCGAACTCAAGGTGCTACATCTAGTGAACTTAACACTTAAGAAAATTTTAAATTCCTCAATAAAATCCTACTCACAACGAAGGATGGTTCAAGTCATAGCTCAAAAAAATTCTGGGGTGTTACAAATCTGGTGCATGTTGTTTTGTTTGTCGTGATTGTTAGCCCTTAACTCGAGGAATGAAACACGAAAGGGATCGGACAGGCGACCCCAGTCGCACTGATGGCGCTAGGTACCAAACTTATGGCCCAGGTTTGGGGAGTACTATTGGTGCGAGGCGCCAGGCACCAAACTTCTGGGCCTCAGTCCTAGCGCCTTTGTGGCGCCCCGCCCCATCCCCCGCCCAGAAACCCGACAAATTTTTCAAGCTAAAATTAGGACCCAACTAGTTTAGAATTGGGAAATTTCTCCTAAACTCTTTTTGATTCTCAAACCCAACACGAATACATGAGAATTTCCATACAATTTTGTTGGAAACATAACCTTACCAAAGATTCACAAAACAAAAGGATCAAAAGCCTCATTTGTAAAAAATTGAACTCAATATCAAGAACTACGAATGAATCCTTTAGATATAACGATTTCTTGACTAAATTGAGATGTAGGGCACGTGGAAGAACAAGTCCAACACTGTGAGAAGCTTAACATACCTGAAAAGAACAACATTCTTGGCGAAAATCAATGGAAACTTGAAGAATGCTTCAAACCTAGCTTTTTCTTCTCTTGAAATCTTGCTCTAATTTTTCTAAGAGTTAAAGAACGTAAAAATGTGGTTTTACATCTGATTAAACCCTTAATTGGGTGAAGAAAAACGTGTCTAGGTTTAGAAAGAAAAGGAAAAGACCAAACTACCCCTCTAAAAATGATTGAAATGTCTTTAGAAGAGAGGCTTCACTAAAACGGCCATAACTTTCTACTCCGAGCTCGAAATTAACAAATTTGGCAGTTTTATAAAGAGGACTCAAATACCTTTAATTTAATAGGTCATGAGCCACTTAATTCTTTATGAGCTAAAATATATGATCATTTGAAGTTAACCCAAAATGAAAAACGGATGGGTGATTTGTGCGAACCCAAAATAAATGTGACTTGGTTTGATTTCTTAATTTGTAGCAAAAAATTACTATAGTTCAAGATAAGAATGGACATAAATATCAAAAAATTAGGTTGAATTAAGTTAATTCGATTCTTTAGTTTTTAGGTCGGCGTTGATATTTTTTCAAATTTTTTGGTTTGGTTTCTCAATTTGTAGCAATTAAATCATAAATGAAAAAACAAATACTGTAGTTCAAGATAAGGATAGGTATAAATATCGAAAATTCAAGTTGAATTGAATTAATTCAATTCTTTAGTTTTTAGGTTTGACATTGATATTTTTTCAAAAAAATGGGTTTTATTTCTCAATTCGTAGCAATTAATTCATTAATAAAATTTTTTATTGTAGTTCAAGATAAGGATAAACATAAATATAAAAAAATCAGGCTGAATTGAATTAATTCAATTCTTTAGTTTTTAGGTTAGACATTGACATTTTTTCAAAAAAAAGTTGTTTGATTTCTCGATTTGTAGCAATTAAATGATTGATAAAAAAATCATTTTAGTTCAAGATAAGGATATGCATAAATATGGAAAAATCAGGTTGAATTGAATTAATTCAATTCTTTAGTTTTGAGGTTCGACATTGATATATTTTTTCAAAAAATTTGGTTTGATTTCTCAATTCGTAGCAAAAAATTACTATAGTTCAAGATAAGATAGACATAAGTATCGAAAAATCAGGTTTAATTGAATTAATTCAATTCTTTAGTTTTTAGGTTCGACATTGATATTTTTTTCAAAAAATTTGGTTTGATTTCTCAATTTGTAGCAATTAAATCATTAATGAAAAAATTACTATAGTTCAAGATAAGGATATGCATAAATATATTTGAAAATCAAGTTGAATTGAATTAATTCAATTCTTTAGTTTTTAGGTTTGGCATTGATTTTTTTTTTCAAAAAAAATTGATTTTATTTCTCAATTCGTAACAATTAAATCATTAGTGAAAAAAATATTGTAGTTCAAGATAATGATAAGCATAAATATCAAAAAATCAGGTTGAATTGAATTAATTCAATTCTATAATTTTTAGGTTCAACATTGATATTTTTTCAAATTTTTTTGTTTGATTTCTCAATTTGTAGCAATTAAAATATTGATGAAAAAAATTTACTGTAGTTCAAGATAAGGATATGCTTAAATATAGAAAAATCAGATTGAATTAATTCAATTCTTTAGTTTTTAGGTTCAACGTTGATATTCTTTTCAAAACTTTTGGTTTGATTTCTCAATTCATAGCAAAAAAATTACTGTATTTCAAGATAAGGATAGACATAACTGTCGAAAAATCAGGTTGAATTGAATTAATTCAATTCTTTAGTTTTTAGGTTTGATATCGATATTTTTCAAAAATTGTGGTTTGATTTCTCGATTCATAGAATTAAATCATTTATGAAAAAAATATAACAACAAATTTTCAATTCAGATATATTAACTCAAAATGTTAATTTTCAAGAGGATCTCATCAAACTTATTTTTGTCGATGTACATCATGTAAAGAAATCATCTTC
>JAJOOE010008536.1:0-12303 GCA_036250405.1 Solanum raphanifolium | reverse complement strand
TAAATGTGTGGATGTAAATAAGTTTTTTTATTATTCCGCACTATTTTCATTATTGAATGCAATGAATGACTATGTGGCTTGTATAAGACCCCTTCGGGGTCGAGTACGCCTTGTTACGACTTGGGGGTGCTCCCGGGTCGTGACAACAACCTATTATCTTCTTCTTCTTTTTTAATATGCTTATTAAAAAAATTGACTCGTGTGTGAAATCAACTACTAATGTTTGTATCATGATATAGTATATATGTTATGCCTCTTAGAATGTGACTCTAACTTGGATATTGCATGAACAAAGAAATACTTCATGTAACCAATTATCTTTTTTGTTCTATTCTTTGAATTTCCTTATTAAAAATTCTGACTTATCCGTGAAATCAACTACTCAACTACTGATATTTGTATCATGATATAGTATTTACGATATGCCTCTTGGAGTATGGCCCTAACTTGGATATTGCATGAACATAGAATACTTCATGTATCTGATTATCTTTTTTTTTTCTTATTCTTTGAATCCGCTAACTAAAAATCCTGACTCGCGTGTGGAGTGTTGGGGTGGGGGGATGGTCCTTTCTGGGCTACTACCCCTCCATGTTTAGGACAAGGAGAGTATATTATGAAAAATGCAAACAGATAGATTCCAGCAGATTGTGTCTACCCCTTGAGGAACCTTGCATGTTTTCTCTTCCTATATTTCATCATCACTTTTGACCCTACCAACATTGTTTCATCAACATTTCCATGTTTTGTGGATCCACAAAAACCCAATTTATAGTCTTTTTCCCTTATTTAGGTGTATTATTGCTTTACAAATTAACATATAATAAAGTTTCACATGTTCAACATTCACATCACAATTTTTATTATATCAAATTCGCGCAACATAAAACTCATCAAAAGTACTCTTTATTAGGGTTCTTTCATACTTCAGATTTAAACTCGATGATTTGATTGACCTAATCAAAACTCTTAAATAAGATTAAATATTTTGGCTAATCATCTTTTTGAGATTTGACATCGATTTGATGATACAAGTGAACATTTAATAAAGTTTCACATGTTCAGCATTCACGCAACATAAAATTCATCAAAAGCAAAAGAAAAGTACTTACTATCAGAATTGTTTCATCCTTAAGATTCAAACTCGATGATTTAATTGACCTAATCAAAATTCTTAAATAAGATTAGATATTTTGGCTAATCATCATTTTGAGATTTGACATCAATTCAATCGTACAAGGTTGATGTCAACTAATTTGACATTGTTGTTTTGCCTAATTTTGTTTCTTTTGATTAACATTAGAGATGATTGGACCGGTTAAGAACACACTATTATAATTAATATAGTGATTAAAAAATTAAACCTTGTAACTAAACACATTATATATACATACACTCAGACAATACAAAAAAGAAAAGCTAATTACTTTTATAATAATAGTAGCCATGCATACATATATACAAAGACGAAATTTAGGAATATATTATATCTTTTCAGTTTGTAATTTATGCAAATAGAAAAAAAAATAAAAAAATTTAGGAACTTTATATTCATTATGAGTTGTTGAAATTATTAGTTACACTACATGATTAAAATAATTTCTCTTTTTTTGTTTGTTAACCAATATTTTGTCATATATAACCCAGCTACCATGGCTAGTAATGTTCGAATTAAAGGATAAACATCTTAATATTAAAAAGAGCATATAGAGAATTAAAGTGCGTGCTTTTGATGAAATTGAACTATTAAAAATCAACATGTTTGTTTTATCACCAAAAAAAAAAAAAAAGAGTTTTCTTTTAAAAAAAGAGATTTCTTTAAATTTAGTTTATAATTAATAGTAATAATATGTACTTATCACAATATATATATGACTCTTATCTAATTAATTTAAGGTTGTCTTAATTATATTGAAAAGATACACTGCACAAAGCACTAGCAAATATAAATATGTAACGACCTGATTTCCGTCGTTATGAAAAAGCCAATGGGGAAAGAATTGGGGCCAGAAACTTTTTTGTAGTATTTGGATTTTTTCCAACCTAGTCCAGATTTGGACGGAATCGGAGTCATTAAGAAGTAGGGAAATCTGGTAACAAATGAGAGATCTATTAATGAATTTGATTACATGAGTGGACAGTTAAGACGTTAAGGATTCCGTACGACTTTACGAAATTGAATTCGGGCGAGTAGAGCTCTCGAAATTGATCTTGGCGTAAAGGGTATTTACTGAGCGTTGTGGGTTAGAGGTGTGTTGTGAAATGAGAATTTTCAAATTCTTGAATAACTCTCTGTTTCGAGAATGCTGCTTTGGCGCTGGGTTTTGCCGTTGTGGCGGGCCCGACGCGAATTAAAGTTGTTAATAAACCCCTAAACAACCTCATTATGCACTTTTCAACTTTTAGAGCTAAAGATCGACTCCCAGGCGACTCCTACTCATTTTTCACCATTCTTGAGGCTCAAGGTAAGTTTTTCACTCCCCGAATCCGTTTTTCGATCCGTAGAACGTAATAAAATGGGTGAATATTAATGGGGGAGGGTTTTGTTATAGATTCTATGGTGGAAACAACCCTAATTTGGATAATTGGGATCATGGGTTTGATCTAGGGTTCATCGAATGGTTAGTATTTCGAGTAATTAGTAATTATTTATTGATTCCCGTATTATATTGATGGTTTGTAGACCAAGAACAAGCGGAACGAATCCGGAAAGGGAAGGATCAAGTTTCTTGGGGTTTCAAGCTTGTTTCGAGGTAGGTGATGGTTGTGATTCTATGATTGTGTGATTTATGTTTGTTTTTGCTTCATTATGACACATGTATGTATGCGAATGTTGCATTATTGATCACACTTGTTGTAAATGAGATAGATGGATATCATTGCCATGAAATCATGACTTAAATGTATGATCTTGATTATGTACTTGTGTTTGTGATTGTGGTGTGTGAATGGGATCAGATTTTCACATTCCGGTATAACTAACTTGGATCGGATTGCCACGTTCCGGCATAATTATGGGATTGGTTGCCACGTTTCGGCATAGATATGGGATCAGATTGCCACGTTCCGACATGCTAACTGTTTGGGTTTGGGTTCCATGAGAGGACCATTGAATTGAGTTCCGTGAGAGGACCATTGAATTGTGTTGTGTATCTACTTGTGTTGAGTTCGTTCATATCTAATGATGATTGATATTGGAAGACGGTATGTTGCTCTAAATTGATATAACTGTGATATGTGAGAATCGTGAAGTTGTTTATCGTTCGTATATGTTGATGATATTGTATATGTTTGATATATGCATGTGATTATATTGTTGTATTGACTAATGTATGTTACACTTATTGGGATAGCCGCGTGATCCTACCAGTACACGGTGGTTGTGTACTGATACTGCACTTGCTCTTATTTTTGTTAAGTACAGGGCATCTTCCGGCGGCTATTGACAGACCTCGTTTAGAAGATCAGTGATCGCCGATTTGAATTCAAGGGTGAGCCAGTTCTTCCGGGATGCCTTGAGTTCTCTTTTTGTCTAGTCCATCATATTCGGACTTAGACTAGTTCTTTAGATGATTTTCTCGTTTAGACTTATGAATCTTGTTAGAGTTTTGGTACATTGACTTTCAAGTTTTAGGTATTTAATTCCGCATTTGTTTAATTAATTAACTTGCTTCCGTAACTTAATGCCTTGGTTTTCATAAAATTTGTTAGTTTGGGTTGTAGTAATGGTTCTCCCACTGAAGGGTTTGTGTGGGTGTCAATCACGACGGTCTGGGTCGTGACAAAATATTACTCTTAATTTGGAGATTATCCAAATCAAGCAAAACGCCACATTAGTTTAATTATTTTAATTGTTTGGGGTTAGATGCAATTTGGACAGATAATGTGGGCTAACTGACAAATTATATAAAAAAAATTCTAATAAAATAGGATTTTTTTTATTTTAAAAAAAACTACTTGTGCTACTAGCTATAACTAATGTACATATTTTATTGTTTGGTAAAAGATAAGACCAAAAAAGGTGACCTATATAGGGATTTGGGAGGCTTTTTTTGTTTAATAATTAATGGATTTTCCACAAATGGAAAATCTTTTTGGAATTTGGATTTTATAAACAAACTCAAAACTATTCTTGATTTGTGTTTAGGTTCAATTTTAAATTAGTTCGAAGTTCAAACGATTTTCTTTTTTTGGAGAAAAGTTGAAAGTACCTATTATTCCATTTGAATAAACAACTCAACAAGAATTAGGACCTTTTTACAAGTTTTGAATTAAGTAAACTCAACTTACTTTAATTTAATGCTTATTTCGGTATAATAATCCATTATAAACTATTCAAGGAAAATATATACTCTATTCAAATTCATATAAGGTGTATTCGGTAGGCGGAAAATGTTTTCTATGAAAAATAAGTTTAAATTTTTTAAAAACTAACTAAGAGGTGATTATTATCGTGTCATATAAAGAGACTAATTATTATTTCGTTTACTGGTATGTGACTATTGACATACATACTCTTCCTTTTACGGCATGCTTGGGGCTAACAACTAGAGTGTGGATAAAATAATAATAATAATATAAATATTTACCGAATAGTCATTTAATTATTATTTATGTCTTAAGATATAATCTCTCTTCATTCAGATGATAAATAATTTAAAATAACATTTTTAGAAATGACAATGAATAGTTTGAGACAGATGAAGTAAGTAGTACCCTTTATTTATGTGAAATTTTTTGAAATTAATTTCCACGCATATGTAGATGAAGTAAAAGAAATGAAAAGGTAGTATATAATAATCAATAAATCGTCAAATTTTACAATGATTATGAGGGGATTATGTTAAGCTAGCAAATCTCCATGGTCTTCAAGACTATATTGTATAATCTCTTAGGAAAATGACCTATTAAATCTTTCTAATTTTTCACCACTAACCCCACCATAGACAACAAATTTTTTTTTAAAAAAAAAATTAAAATAACACAAGAGTTAAAATATTTCGATTTTTCTATAACAATTATCAAGTATAATAAAATATCGTTATAACAATCTAGTTTGTTTTTTTGAAATTAGTAACAAGAAGATATATATAGTCGAAAATATCAACTCTTGTGGTAGTAAGAGCGGTAAACATTACCTTTGCTAGGAAAAAACAAGTGTTTGATCAGATCAATCAAGTTAATCAAGGTCTATGTTGTCGAATGACTATTGATCAAGGTGATTTTCATCATGTACCAGATACAAATAAATCTATTAAAAGTGAATAATCAGAGCCTTAGACTAGTGTATATTACATATTTTTGTATAACAATAGTAAAAAAATATCCAAACAAACGATGCCATGATAATATATCGAATTGAAAGGGACAAGAGATGGTCCCAAAGTACCAAATCAATAATTCCAAAGAAGGATTTGGTCTTAAAAACAAATGATTCTTTTGATTTTGTTTGGGGAGGTTTTTTCTAATTGAAAGATTCTTGCCGGATATTGTGGGTCACCTATGCTTTTTTCTGAAGAAAAAAAAAAGGTTTGGTTAAATATTTACTCGCATTCAACGTTTATATCAAATCAAATAATTCATCTTAAATATTGAAAATATAGAATAAGAACTCATATGATTTTCCATTCTTAGGTAATAAGTACATACTATATATATAAAGAGAACTATATGAAAATATATATTTTATTTTTATTAACTTGATATAAGTATTGAGTACGAAGAAATATTTACTCTTTAACTTTTTTTCTTATGGTGTTGAAGTGTCAGTCTCACTTATTTCAAAATTTTACTCAAGATTTTATCCTTTTATTGTGGGGTTGAGGTGTGTGTAAGTTTTTATTATTGTCTTATTTTGACTGTTTGACAGGGTAGTGTTAGTGAGAAATTAAGTAAAAAAAGATTATGATATAGTGATGAGATTACTCTATTCTTAAGCAAAGATCTCAAATTTGAGATTTCGATATGAAAAAGATTATGTTGGAAGCAATATTTTCGAATGGACATTAGTGCCTCAAATTTTACGAGCAACTTATTCAAATTTGATGTTTTAACCTATTTCTTTTGTCTCATGTCAATTGTTATATATTGGACTTCTTGAAAGTCAAATTATGTGAACTTTAATCAACATTTTAAAACATTCTATATGTTTTCATCAAATTAATGACATGGTAAAAATTGTAATTCATGTGCATTTTACCTATGAATTATGATTTTGCCATGTGGTTTGTCTTAAGCTGTCGTTTCATTGATGGTTAGAGTTATGCAAGTTATAATAATTGATAATATTAAAATTAGTTATATATAAATTAATCATGTAGCATAAAAATTACACTTCCTTTTTTTTTATATAAAAAAAAACACTTTCCATGCCTACAAACATACCCTTAATTATTCTTCGTATTATTGGGCAACAACCCTTCTTATCCTTTCATATATATATATATATATATTGTATTTTTCGTTGATTACCTAAAATTCAAGGAATTCTCTATAATTAGAATAATTTGGTAGATTTGGTCGATTGATTCATTTTAGATTAAAAATATTTCTATAAAGTTTTTTCATGTTATTTTTATGTTCTCTTTACTCGAATCCAAAACCTCTTGATTAAGGATGAAAAAGTACTTATCACTCTATCGCCACTTCTCTGATTATTGGTGTGTTTAATTAGGTTAACAATATTAAGTTAGGTTTTGTTTGGAGGGTAGCACCTTATGCTGTTTAGGTGGTACCCCACTACATAATAATACACAATTTAATGTGCCCTAATTAATTAATTAAGGACTATTCATATTGCATGTGTGACTGTCCCAAAAGTAGTACTTTGTGATGCTGTTTCTATCAAAACACAATATTTGGATTGACATGTGTGTGAATTATTAACTAATTAAATTGACCAAATAAATAGAAATATTTTTTCAAGTCTATCATATTATATTAAAAAATTGGTAATCATATAGAAGTCAAATATTAGAAAGTATTTTTAAGCCTTAAGTTTGGAAATAAACGTCCATGCATGGTAATTTCTTCATGGAAAATTATACAACTATATGATGTCAAAGTTTTAGTTATTCCATTTTTGGTATGATTTATTCTTATCGTAGTCTTCTTAAATTGAAAGAAAGTCGTGTATAAATTGTATATGAAGGAGGAGTAAAATCGTATCTGAAAGTGATTTTTTTCAATCAATCATAGATTCTCAATCATATTGTTTGGCTTCCACTCTACATGATTGATTTCGAATTTTCAGACACATCACACCAACTCTACTTGGATCTTGACTTTCTATATATACAAATTACGTTATCATGTTTTTCATATTGTTCCTACTTGATCCAATTTTGTTAATGGATTAATTGATGAACCTAACACGATAAGATATATTATATATCTTAAACATAAGTATGAAAATCATGTTTATGTTTTGGTGGGATCAGGCAGGTTAATCAACTCAAAAAGTAGGTATGTTAATTAATCAACTCAAAAAATAAAGAATATATGTTGAAAAAAGCATTGAACTTCAATTTCTGAACATTATAATAAATTATGAAAATACACATTATTTATGCTGCATATATAGCGCGCTTAATTTACAAATAACTTATATCTAGTGAAGCAAAAGTTCAGTTTCAAAAAATAAAACAACTCTATAAATGTTCCATAATTTAAGTCGAGAGGGCATAATGTATTTCAAAAAAAAAAAACACAAAAACCCACGTACATTTCTACCACCTCATGTCGGATCGCGTAAAAAACGTATGTCTCGAAAAGTATAATTCCAATTTTTGAACACTACAACAAACTCTGAAAATTAATACTTTCTTTGTCCCAATTTTATGTGACACTTTTCGTTTATTGAGAGTCCAATAATTTAAGTTTGACCGGAAATTTGCGCGTGGAATCTTCATTATTTTTTAAATGAAATTTATATATTTGTAAACTACGTAAAAAGTACTATAAGTCATAATAATTAAAAGATATATGAATAAATTATAATCCAAGATAGACTTGATTGAATCTCGAAATCCGAAAAGTGTCACATAAATTGGAACAGAAGGAGTACTATTTTGTTGGGTCTATGTTAAACTTTTTGGCTAATTGGGCCTATGATGTTTGGAGATCCAATAAGACAATGGTTGGGCTTACTTCAGTGTGGGCCTATGTCTTGAATTGAGAATGAGCTGTTTTTGGAGATCCAATAAGACTAAGTTGGCTAAGAGAATAAATATGGAATATCACTTGTTGTCAATTGTGGTTTAGTGGTTTGGTGCTACTAAGCTAGCGTTATCGTAGATTTTAGATCAGATTTTGAAAATTTACATTTACTTATCTATATGGTCATGTGAAGATTGGATCTTTAAATATTTTCAAGTTTTAAAATGACTTAGTTTTTGAGACTCTCACTCATAAAACTTCAAAAAAATTCCAAATAATATATATATATACACAAGTCTCTCTATATATAATAATAGAAGTGAAGAAATTATGAAATTACGTAACCACACAAAAATATGGATAAATATAGTAAGTTTTTCCTTTCCACTGGTTTTATTTATTGAAATAAAGTTTTAACTATGACGATTTTCATAGGCAGAGAAATTTTTCGATATCTATATAAAGTTGCTCATATATATTAAAGTTAACACGATTTTTTTTACTTTACACATTTTTTAGAGCAATTTTCCTTTGTTTCCCCCACTAGCCAATACCCTCATTTCTGAGATATTTAGAAAGTAAAATTTTGATAATATTCAAAAGATTGTTTATCAATGCTTTTTCAATATCACTTTTGCATATTATTGGGAGGGAAGTAATTTGAGATTTTTGGTAGTTTTCTATATTTATTTGCTTTCTTGAATTTTTAAATGCTGGAAGTTCGTATAAATATTTTTTTTGGGATCTTTAGATCATGATTTCACAAATAAACGTAATATCTTTTAGATTGCTTATTTGATTTGATTTTTCTTATAAATTTATTTTTAAGAATGATTATTTAGTTAACATTTAATTTTTTTATAATCGCATAAACAAATTAATTAGTTAAAAAAATACATGATGAGTTAACCTAGATATCTGTTCATTTAATTATTAGTATTTAAATTAGAAATAATTAATCAACGTGTAATATTTACAATGTTTAAAAAAATAAAGAAGACATTTAAATTTTGCGTTGTTAAATTAAAATTATGTTGAATGTATCAAGATATTCTTTGACCTTAATGATCTTACAAACATGTCATATTATGAAGGACATAATCACCTAATAGGAGATTATGGGTGCCGAGAATTAGGGCAAAGGAACAGTTATTAATTGAGAGTTTGTCTCGCTTATCTTTCATACTAGTAGTCGTAACATTACTTTGAAAGTTTCATGTTACATTTGTCTTGACTTTGTTCACTTGTGTTGTTTTCTTTCTCCAAACTACTTTGCAGTGATACTTTTACTTAAACCATCAAAATTTGCGTACATATTATTTTCTTTAAATTTCACTTGCGAAATTATATCGAACATCTCGTTAACATATCACATAGTATGTCAGTTAAAACAAAAAATAAATTAGGGCTCATTTGATACGAACGATAAGAAATAAGTAATTTCAAAATTAATCTTAGAATAAGTTTATCCCATACTATAATTGAAATAAAATTACGAAATAATTTATTCTGATACTAATTATTTTGAGATTATAATTAAAAAGTAGAATAACAATTGTGAAATAACTATTCCTGCGAAGGCTTCAAAAGGAACAAAGGTCCCAAACTCCCATTGAAATTTCCGTCTTTCTTTTAATATATAATCTGATTTCTTCTTCTTCTTCTTCTCACAACTTCCCCTGTTTTTTTCTTCTACTTGTTAACAGGGAAAATTAACTCCATGAATGCTACAAAGATCTTTTTTAGTGCAGCAATACTTGGAATAATCACTGTTCTATTAACTTTAAGCTCCAAAAATGTTTACAGTCCACCTTCAATACCAGGATCCAAAGATCTCTTATCGAAATCTGAAGTAATACATCTGAAAGGAGCAGTTGGGCCGGAGAGTGTTGCGTTTGACCCGAACGGAGAAGGTCCATATACCGGCGTTGCTGATGGCCGGATTCTTAAGTGGAATGGAGATTCTGACGGTTGGGTTGATTTTGCTGTCACTTCGTCTCAAAGGTAAGCAAAAATCCCCAATTTCTTTGCTTATTTTTGGTAATTTTTGTTTTATAGTATGTTTTTTTATTCTTAAGCCTTAATTAGTCTTGTTAGATATGCTTGTTACGGAGTTGATTTCTCAGATGGTCAGTCGAGTACTCGAGTAATAGTTATTATTAGAAGTATATCGAAAGTCACTGTCTTTGTTGGAGAAAAATGGAATTAAGAAAGAAAGATGACTTTTTGAGTTGAGTTATTATGTGAGATATTAAAAAAAATCTCTTATTAGAAACGAATTCAGGATTTAAAGTCTATGTGCTTAACTTTTGAAATTATGGTTCATATATACTAATTTGTGTGATTTTAATGAACTTTTAAACATACATTTATGCTCTGCGTCGAAAGTACTGAGTTCAGATAAACGATGGTTTGTGTCTGCTTCTGCCCTCTAAATTGTATTGTTATCATGGATGATGGATGGTTTGGAATGAGAGGGACATTTTGAAGGAAAAACTAACCATAGGAATTTGGTGTGAAAAATTGTATGTATAGGATAAGAAAAGTATGATAGAACTGTTAGAAATGTTGCATGAGTGAGTTTGTAAATTTTTTTTGTTTCATTTTTCTGATAACCAAGAAATTGTCGAGGGCTAACTGGTAGACGGTTTGGATCTCGGAATTATCATTAAACTGTTAATTTTTGCTTTGATTATTGATTATTGTTAACGGTGATAATCGTAATCGTATAGTATCTTTTCAAATGATAATGGTGGTATACAGGCCAGTTTAAAAGTATGTCGTGTAATTCTAGGTCTTGTGAGGTAACTTTCCTTCTTAAGCTCTGGACTTACTTTTCTTATGATTAATGGAAGTGTGCATTTATTCTTTTTCCTTGAGTTGAGGGTCTATCAGGAACAACTTCTCTATTTCTGAAGTAGGGGAAAGGTCTGCGTACACTCTACCCTCTCTAGACGCCACTTTGTAGGACTACATTGGGTATGTTGTTGTTGTGTTAATGGAAGTGTCAATTGTGACCAAAGTTCAAAATTTTAGACATATTTATATGAGTTAATGTGCCTCCGGTTGTGGAATCTATATATTCCGGAGGTTGAAGAATCCTACTTTTCTCAATTTATATATCTATAGTGACACATTATTTTCATAGATGGAGTCAATTGTAAAATTATGTATTAAATCTCAAGACAGAGAAAACAAAGATTTTGGAAAAATCCGTATACTTTATAAAGACCATCAAACGGGGTGGTGGGGTGGATAAGATCCCTCTATTCTTACCTAAAGGTCTTGGGTTCGAGTTTCGTAAATAGAGAAACCTTTAGTACGGAGCGCTCCCCACTTTCATTGTCCAAACCTTTAGTAAGTTCCAAAATGTTAAGTTGTGATGTCATGTTTCCTCTATCGCACCACCTTTACGTTCAAGTTCAAAAAAAATCTTTAGTAACTTGTCTTATAACTAGAATATGTAAGTCATCTTCTTATTTGTCTAGTTCATATCTTCTGTCACCTGAGGATTCATACTGTATGTAATTACAGTATGTCATCATTTTATTTTATGGCTAGTTCACTATGTTCATGTGGTGTTTATTTTTTCAGATTCCTTCAACAAACAACTCTTAATACGAGTATTATTGAAAGATGAACACAAATAACCTTGTCTCAGCAGGGAAACACTCTGTTTTTTGTTAGGGTGTTTGATAAGTATGACTATAACATTTTCCTCATTGCCCCCGAAAAACCATTGAGATGAACTAGTTTTTGGCTTTTCTTTATTTTTTTTCTGTGTACACCTTTTTCAAATTGTCAATTTCAACATTATCTAATGGAACTTGACATGATATCATCAAGGAAGCAATGTGTGTACCCTTTTGCTCCCCAAATGGAGCACGTATGCGGAAGACCGCTGGGCTTACGATTTGATACAAGAACCAGAGACCTCTACATTGCTGATGCTTACTTAGGACTTCACGTTGTGGGTTCATCTGGTGGATTAGCTACCCCACTCGTCACAGAAGTTGAAGGCCAGCCTCTGCGCTTCACAAATGACCTTGACATTGATGAGCAAGAAGATGTTATTTACTTCACAGATACCAGCACACAATTCCAGAGGAGGTAATTTATAGCCAATGGACTATTTAAATTTGAATC
>JAJOOE010008535.1:0-23847 GCA_036250405.1 Solanum raphanifolium | reverse complement strand
TCTAATAGGCTAGTGTCGATTGGTGTGAAGTAATAACTAAGCCAAACATCGATGTGATGTCTAATATGAGGTAAAGGTAAGGGTTAGTAAATTATACATATGTAGCCGGACCAAGGTGCGGGGTGAAATTCTCTAGATGCCGGACCAAGGATTTAGAGATACCTAACTTATCACTTTGCATGTAGTACACTAGGAAAGGATTGCTACTACTAGGATTAGTGTGTTATGAGCTTGTGGGGAACACGTATACCCTAGTTAATTCTCTCTTCTTGGTAACAACCGAAATTGACTTTTGGTTACTGATTACTTACTGAATTCTTACAAATTGTTTCACAAAATCTACTCCCTTTTTAATTACTTGTTTCTGGAAGTAATTTGACTAAACGAATATAATTGTTGGTTAAAGTGAAGTCTAAACCATTTTCCTCATGGGATCGACCCCAACCTACAAGTTGGGTTCTTTACTTGATAACGATCTCTTATGCTTCTTTAGGAAGGTGTAATTTGAGCGTATCACCAACATCATATGGGAGCTACTGGAAATTGCAAAAAACTGGTTCACGAAAGGGTTCATGGTCCGTCAAACGTTGTACGGACCGTCTAGCCTCTCTTGAGCCTCAAGTATGTTTTCCTATTCAAGTCATGCTCACGGATGCCTCTACGGACCATGGTGCCCTTCACGGGTAACTTCACGGTCTGTTGTCCACAACTCAGCAGTGCTAGTAACCCGACTCCACCCGTGCCGTAGATATGACACCACCTCACAGCCCTGTATTGTTTTTTTTTATTAACTTTGAGGGGAAAGTCCTTTTTTTGGGGAGGGGGTGGTGAGCAACCTGCCATTTTAGCTGTTAGAATGAATGGAGGTTGACTCTGTGTTGTGTCTGATAAATAGTGATTGGTGTTTGGGTTTTGATGCAAGTGTAAACTTTTTGTGTGTTGGGCTGTGCAGCAGCTAGTCTATTTGAAATGATGACCTTGATCTAAAATTTGACTGTTAGGCTCTTTAGATGACATCTTAGGTACTTACATGTTGAACATTGCTAGTTTGGAAAATAAATTGGTGAACTAATAAACTGGAAAATGTAGTCTTGTGTCATGTGTGTGTGAGGTTTGCGTGAAGTTTATTGCTAGGAAAGGATCAATAGGCCATTTTTGCTAAGCCATTGAGAAGCCAAAAATAAAACAACTAAATAAAAAGCATATCACTTGAACCTGATTTGAACCTGAAAACCAATTTTGTTCTTACCCACTAAATATCATATCCTTGGATCTTCGAAGATACGATGTCACAACTCAGGACAAAATCCTAAGTTGAGGGTGATTACAACCTGAGCAGAAAGGAAAAGTGAAAAAATAGGTCCACTCAGTTAGCTGAAAGCACAAAATGTGCAATAAAGAAAAAAGAAACGAAAAGAAAAAAAAAGAAAAAGAAAATAATGGCGGATGGAATGTACTAAAATGAAGAAAAATGATGGAATCGCTTAGAAAGAGTTGTGTGCGAATGAAACTTTGGAGAACCAAGGTACTAGTCACCCACAAACCCAAAAATCCATTCCCTAGCCTAAGCCTATGTTACAAGCTGACAAAGTCCTACAATGATCCTATTCCAGTTGTTTGAAAGATAGACCGTAGAAAGCAAGGGGAAGCCTATGGTCTTTTGTTGTTAGTGTTAGAAGTTCTTTGAGAGTGTGAGCATAGAACTTAGTCCCAATTATCATGAGTGAGGGACTTCTTTGGTGTGAGGACACAGTGATTGCATTTGATAGTTTAATTGTGTTAGCGGATAGTACACAGGCATAAGCATGGTCGACTATGAGTAATGAGATGTCATATATTGATCCTTGCATGTTAGATTGATGATTTTGGATACAAATTATGGTTGAGGTGGGTGCTGCATAGTTTCAAAAGGTTTTGAATGTTTGAGTGCTAAATGTATTATTTTTTCATCACTTAAGGACAATTAATGGTTTTAAGTTGCGGGTGTTGATGTGCTGCGAAATCTTGGCACATTTGATGCTTGTAAACTAAGGATTAATACTAGAATCGAGTGTATTTATGTGGATATGATGTGTTTGGTACTGTTGGTACAAGTAAAATAGGTGGACGTGAAAGAGGAAAGAAAAGAAGAAAATGCAGAGTGAAAGTGAATTGAAGTAAAGTCCACGGATGGCCTCACGGGTCGTGGTCTTCACTACTGATTGTGATGTTGGTCGTGATTACTTTCCAGTGAGCAGGCTTGAGAAGATTAATTGTGGCAATGCCAATTAAGGACCATGGGAGACCTGACGGACCGTGATACCTATTACGGGCCGTGAAGTGGCTCGTAAAGTTGAATAGGTGAAGAGACCTTGAGAAGCTGGAGAGTGAATTGGCCAAGTGAAGACCACGGGCACCTATATACACCATGGTCATTGTCACGACCCGTGGTGACGTCCGTGACAAGAAGCCAGTGTGCAAGCCTTGAAGGACCAAGTTTTGAGAGTTCAAGTACAGACCACGGAGGGCTTCACGGACCGTGAAGCCCTTGACGGGCCGTTAGAGTCTCCGTGAAGCTGCCAGACATTTTAGTCCTACTTCAATTAGGAATCATTTAAGACATTCTATTTGAACTAATTAGGTCGTATTTTTGTGGGAATCTTGTCATATCTAGAACAAGCGACTAAGTTTGAAATATTCTTAGCTTTGGTTTTGAATGATTAACATTGAATCAAGTTTCTAAGTTGGATATTCGGTTTTGAATTACCAAGTGCTTATCGATTTTGCATACTTTCGTAAGTACTTTCTCATCATGTTTTCATTACATATTTTTGTGTTTTTACTTGAAATCATGAGTGGCGAAATACAACAACTGGGATTGTGGGATCTATGACGGAAATCTAAGTTTAACACCATGGAGAGTAAGACTTGTAAACACTCTAGGACCGAGAGGACTTGAGTAAAAGTTATATAATTAGACTGACAAGTGTTAGATATATCTTACTCGCCTGTATTTTGCAGAGATGAATTTCCTGAAACTCATTTACGGAAAAACACTAGATGCAACGTTATGGGGAACACAGTCCTAGTTTCATTCAGTTATAAATACAACTTTAAAAGCAATACTCTGTTAATTGTTATTCCGGATCTTGTTTAATAATCTTGGTTACTAGAATTTTACAACTAAACCCACTTTACATTTTGTAATTGTTTTCTTTAGGAAATAATAACAGCATTTGGGTAAACGCGACAGTGAAATCATTTCTATAAACAAATTCTCTTTGGGATCGACCTCAACTCATGTTGAGTTCTATAAATTGACTTCGACCGTTTGAACTTCTTAATTGAAGTGTAAGTTTGGACGTATCACCATAAAAACTGAGTTGCTATTGTATTTTTCAATACATTGAGTTGTTTTCTACTGTTTAAAAGCTTTCCATAGATTGCATTTGTATTGTTGCTTTACATTGAGTTGAGTATCCAGAGTTGAGTACCTAGAGTCGGGCATCTTATTATTGTGTTGAGCCTTCTTTCACTGAGTTGAATACCTTATAATTGAGTTGAACCTTATTTCATTGAGTTGCATATCTTATTGTTGAGATTGAGCCTTATTTCACTGAATTTAATACCTTATCATTGAGTTGAGCCCTATTTTCTCTGAGTTGAGTTGAATTGTGTTCCTTTGAATTGAGTTGAGTTGAGTGAGTTGAGAAGAGGTAAGTATGTTTCTTTTTTATCAAGTTCAAGCTTATGTTATGCTTTAGAATTCCCCTTATATGTTCATACATTCCATGTACTAAGCCATTTGGCCTACATCGTTTCATGATGCAGATGTAGGTATTCAGGATCATCAATAGACGCTTCATTGATACCACATGCAGTTCGAGTTAGCTATGGTGAGCCTCCTTGCTTCCGGAGGGTTTCACTTGTGCTTTCAGTAATATCAGTTGTTAGGATGTCGTGGGTCTTGTCCCGACTACCATATTTGTCAGTTAAACGCTTCATAAATAGACAATAGAGTTTGAGAAGTCTGTTTCATTTATCTTATTAAATGTTTTAAAGACTTGAGTTGCCTATTATTGGCTAGTTAAGTATTATATTTATATTAATAGTAAATCATTTAAGTTAAAGCTTTGTAATTAAGTTTCATGAGTTTTATTCAGTTTTTAAGCTTTTTTATGCTTGAGTTAGTCTTCCGCTTATAGTCAACCAGGATAAGGGTTCGCTTGGGGACCATAAATGGTTCTCGAGTACCGGCCACGTCCAGGGTGTAAACTCAAGTCGTGACAGTTTATGTAGTTTTCTTGATTTTTCGGTCATTTAGGGGCATTTGTGTAATATTTGGCCATTTTCGGACAGTTACGAAAAGAAGTAAAGTTTTGTTCTTTTATTCGTCACGATATTCTAAGGTCA
Source organism: Solanum raphanifolium (assembly GCA_036250405.1). Lineage (NCBI taxonomy): Eukaryota > Viridiplantae > Streptophyta > Magnoliopsida > Solanales > Solanaceae > Solanum > Solanum raphanifolium. Next base: position 19,455 of record JAJOOE010008535.1, on the reverse strand, counting down.
TTGGTGCAAGAAAAAAAATCTGAGGCATTTTTTGTATTGTTTATGTAGTTTTCATGATTTTTTGGCCATTTAGTGACATTTACATAATATTCGGCCATTTTCAGACAGTTACGAAAAGAAGTAAAGGTTTGTTCTTTAATTTGTCACAATATTCTAAAGTCATTGGTGCAAGTCAAAAACAAATTGAGGTGTTTTTTGTATTAGTTATATAGTTTTCTTGATTTTTCGGCCATTTAGGGACATTTACGTAATATTTGGTCATTTTCAGACAGTTACAAAAAGAAGTAAAGTTTTGTCCTGTTAGTCGTCATGATATTCTAAGGTCATTGGTGCAAGTCCAAATTTTTTCAGGCGCTTTTTGTATTGTTTATGTAGTTTTCTTGATTTTTCGGCCATTTATGGGTATCTACGTAATATTGGGCCATTTTCGGACAGTTACGAAAAGAAGTAAAGTTTTGTTCTTTTATTCGTCACGATATTCGAAGGTCATTGGTGCAAGTTGATATTTTTTAAGGCGTTTTTTGTATTGCTTATGTAGTTTTCTTGATTTTCGATTATTTTTAGGCATTTACGTAATATTCGGTCATTTTTGGATAGTTACGAAAAGAAGTAAAGTTTTGTTCTTTTATTCGTCACGATATTCTAAGGTCATTGGTGCAAGTCAAAACTTTTTTGAGACATTTTTTGTATTGTTTATGTAGTTTTCTTGATTTTTATGCCATTTAGGGGAATTTACATAATATTCGGCCATTTTCGGACAGTTACGAAAAGAAATAAAGATTTGTTCTCTTTTTCATCACGATATTCTAAGGTCATTGATGCAAGTCAAAAAAAATTTGAGACATTTTTTATATTATTTAAGTAGTTTTCTTGATTTTTCGGTCATTTAAGGGCATTTACGTAATATGCGGCTATTTTCGGACAGTTATGAAAAGAAGTAAAGTTTTATTCTTTTATTCATCGCAATATTCTAAGGTCATTGCTGCTTGTCGAATTTTTTTGAGGCGTTTTTGTATTGTTTATGTAGTTTTCTTGATTTTTCAGCCATTTAGGGGGATTTACGTAATATTTGGCCATGATCGGACAGTTACAAAAAGAAGTAAATTTTGTTCTTCTATTCGTCACGATATTATAAGGTCACTGGTGCAAGTCGAAATTCTTTTGAGATGTTTTTTGTATTGTTAATGTAGTTTTCTTGATTTTTCAGCCATTTAGGGAATTTACGTAATATTTGGCCATTTTCGGACAGTTACGAAAAGAGGTAAAGTTTTGTTCTTTTATTCCTCGTGATATTCTAAGGTCATTTGTGCAAGTCGAAATTTTTTTGAGGCGTTTTTTGTATTGTTTGTGTAGTTTTATTTATTTTTCGGCCATTTAGGGGCAATTATGTAATATTCGACCATTTTTGGACCGTTACGAAACGAAGTAAGTTTTGTTCTTTTATTCGTCATGATATTATGAGGTCATTGGTGCAAGTCAAAATTTTTGTGAGGCGTTTTTTGTATGGTTTATGTAGTTTTCTTGATTTTTCGGTCATTTAGGGGAATTTCGGTAATATTAGGCCATTTTCGGATTGTTACAAATAGAAGTTAAGTTTTCTTCTTTATTCGTCACGATATTCTAAGGTCATTCGAGCAAGTCAAAAATTTTTATGGATTTTCTTGTATTGTTTTGTAGTTTTCTTGATTTTTCGGCCATTTAGGGAAATTTATGTAATATTCGGCCATCTTTAAAAGTTTTATTCCTTTATTCCTCACGATATTCGAAGGTCATTAGCGCAAGTCAAAAAAATTTTGAGGCATTTTTTATATTGGTTATGTAGTTTTCTTGATTTTTCAGCCTTTTCGGGAGAATTATGTAATATTCAACCATTTTCGGACAGTTACGAAAACAAGTAAAATTTTGTTTTTTTATTCATCACAATATTCTAAGGTCATTTGTGCAAGTCAAAAATTTTTGGAGGTGTTTTTGTATTGCTTATGTAGTTTTCTTGATTTTTCAGCTATTTATGGGTATTTACGTAATATTCGACCATTTTCGGAAAGTTACGAAAAGAAGTAAAAAAAAATTCTTTTATTCGTCATGATATTCTAAGGTCATTGGTGCAAGTCAAATTTTTTGTGAGGCATTTTTTGTATTGTATATATAGTTTTTTGATTTTTCGGCCATTTATGGGTATTTGTTTATGTGTTATTCTTGATTTTTTGGTCATTTTCGGGAATTTACGTTTTATTCGGCCATTTTCGGCCAGTTAAGAATAGAAGTAAAATTTGGATCTTTTGATCGTCACGATATTCTAAGGTCGTTGGTGCAAGTCAAAATTTTTTGAGGCGTTTTTTGTATTTTTATGTGTTTTTGTTGATTTTTCAGCCATTTTTGGGAATTTACATAATATTCGGCAAGCATCATCTAATTACGAAAAGAAGTAAATTTTGGATCTTTAATTCATCATGATATTCTAAAGTCGTTGGTGCAAGTCGAAATTTTGTTACGGCGTTTTTGTTTTTTTATGTGTTTTTCGACCATTTTCAGGTATTTACATAATTTTTGGCCAGTTACAAAAAGAAGTAAAATTTGGATCTTTTATTTGTCACGATATTCTAAGATCATTGGTGAAAGTCAGAATTTTTTTGAGGTGTTTTTTTATTGTTTATGTGTTTTTCTTTATTTTTCGGCCATTTTAGGGTATTTACATAATATTCGGCCGTTATCGGTCAGTTAGGAAAAGAAGTAAAACTTTGATCTTTTATTCTTTACGATATTCTAAGGTCTTTGGTGCAAGTCGTAATTTTTTTGAGGCGTTTTTGTATTGTTTATGTGTTTTCCCTGATTTTTCGGCCATTTTCAGCCAGTTACGAAAATAAGTAAAATTTGGATATTTTATTCGTCATTATATTCTAAGATCGTTGTTGAAAGTCAAAATTTTTGTTGAGCTATTTTTTGTATTATTTATGTGTTTTTCTTTATTTTTGCGGCTATTTTCGGGTATTTACATTATATTCGGCCATTATCGGCAAGTTAGGAAAAGAAGTAATATTTGATCTTTTATTCTTCACGATATTCTAAGGTCGTTGGTGCAAGTCGAAATTTGTTTAGGTGTTTTTTGTATTGTTTATGTGTTTTTCTTGATTTTTCGGCCATTTTCGGGAATAAACGTAATGTTCGGCCAGCATCGGTTAGTTACGAAAAGAAGAAAAATTTGGATCTTTTATTTGTCACGATATTCTAATGTCGTTGGTGTAGGTAAAAATTCTTTTGAGGCGTTTTTTGTATTGTTTATGTGTTTTTCGTGATTTTTCTACCATTTAATATTCGGACATTTTCGGCTAGTTACAAAAAGAAGTAAAATTTGGAACTTTTTTTCGTCACGATATTATAAGGTCGTTGGTGCAAGTAGAAATTTTTTTTGAGGCTTTTTTTATATTGTTTTTGTGTTTTTGTTAATTGTTTGGGCATTTTCGGACATTTACGTAATATTCGGCCAACAGAGCCTAGCTACGAAAAGAAGTAAATTTGGATCTATTATTCGTCACGATATTCTAAGGTCGTTTGTGCAAGTCGAAATTTTTTTGAGACTTTTTTGTATTGTTTAAGTGTCTTTTGTGATTTTTTGGCCATCTTCGAGCATTAACGTAATATTCGGCCATTTTCGGCTAGTTACGAAAAGAAGTAGAATTTGGATTTTTTATTTGTCACGATATTCTAAGGTCGTTGATGCAAGGCGAATGTTTTTTGAGGTATTTTTTGTATTGTTTATGTGTTTTTCTTGATTTTTTGGCCATTTTCGAGAATTTACGTAATATTCAGCCAGCATCGGTCAGTTACAAAAAGAAGTAAAATTTGGATCTTGTATTTGTCACAATATTTTAAGGTCATTGGTGCAAGTCGAAATTTTTTTGAGGCATTTTTTATATTGTTTATGTAATTTTCTTGATTTTTCAGCTATTTCGGGGGAATTACATAATATTCAGCCATTTTCGGACAGTTACGAAAATAAGTAAAATTTTGTTCATTTATTTGTCACGGTATTCTAAGGTCATTGGTGCAACTCGAAATTTTTTTAAGCGATTTTTGGTATTGTTGATGTAGTTTTCTTGACTTTTTGGCCTTTTAGGGATATTTACGTAATATCCAGCCATTTTCGGACAGTTATGAAAAGAAGTAAAGTGTTGTTCTTTTATTCGTCATAATATTCTAAGGTCATTGGTGCAAGTATAAATTTTTTTGAGGCATTTTTTGTATTGTTTATGTAGTTTTATTGACTTTACGGTCATTTGGGGGAATTTACGTAATATTCGGTCATTTTAAGACAATTACAAGAACTGGTAAAGTTTTGTTCTTTAATTTGTCAAGATATTCTTAGGTCATTGGTGCAAGTCGAAATTCTTTTGAGGCATTTTTTGTATTGTTTATGAAGTTTTCATGATTTTTTGGCCATTTTCAGACAGTTGCGAAAACAAGTAAAGTTTTATTTTTTTGTTCGTCACGCTATTCTAAGGTCATTGGTTCAATTCAAAAAAAAATTTAGGCATTTTTTGTATTGTTTATGAAGTTTTCATGATTTTTTGAACATTTAGGGGGATTTATGTAATATTCGGCCATTTTCTAACAGTTACGAAAAGAAATAAAGTTTTATTCTTTTATTTGTCACGATATGCTAAGGTCATTAGTGCAAGTCGAAATTTTTGAGGCTTTTTTTGTAATTTTTATGTAATTTTCTTGACTTTTCGGCCATTTAGAGGTATTTACATAATATTCGGTAATTTTCGGATAGTTATGAAAAGAGGTAAAGTTTTGGTCTTTTATTCGTCATGATATTCTAAGGTCGTTGGTGCAAGTCGACTTTTTTTTTTGAGGTGTTTTTTGTATTGTTTATATAGTTTTCTTGATTTTTGGTCATTTATTAGGAGTATTTACATAATATTCGATCATTTTCGGACAGTTACGAAAAGATGTAAAGTTTTGTTCTTTTACTCGTCACGATATTCTAAGGTCATTTATGCAAGTTGATATTTTTTGGAGGTGTTTGTTGTATTGTTTATGTAGTTTTCTTGATTTTTCAACTAATTATGGGCATTTACGTAATATTTGGCCATTTTTGGATAGTTACGAAAAGAAGTAAAGTCTTGTTCTTTTATTCGTCATGATATACTAAGGTCATTGGTGCAAGTTAAAATTTTTGTGAGGCGTTTTTTGTATTGTTTATGTAGATTTCTTGATTTTTTGGCCATTTTGGGGTATTTGTTTATGTGTTATTCTTGATTTTTTGGTCATTTTTGGGCATTTACGTAATATTCGGCTATTTTCAGCTAGTTATGAAAAGAAGTAAAATTTGGATCTTTTAATAGTCACGATATTCTAAGGTCGTTGGTACATGTCAAAAAATATTTCAGCCATTTTTTGTATTTTTATGTGTTTTTCTTGATTTTTCAGCCATTTTTAGGCATTTACGTAATATTCAGCAAGCGTCGTCCAGTTACGAAAAGAAGTAAATTTTGGATCTTTAATTCGTCATGATACTCTAAGGTCGTTGGTGCAAGTCGAAATTTTGTTGATGTGTTTTTTTATTATTTATGTGTTTTTCTTGATTTTTCGGCCATTTTCAGGTATTTACGTAATTTTCGGCCATTTTCAGCCAGTTACGAAAAGAAGTAAAATTTGGATCTTTTATTCGTCACGATATTCTAAGATCGTTGGTGAAAGTCGAAATTTTTTTGAGGTGTTTTTTTCATTGTTTATGTGTTTTTCTTGATTTTTCACGAATTTACATAATAATCGACCAGTTAGGAAAAGATGTAAAACTTTAATCTTTTATTCTAAGGTCGTTGGTGCATGTCGTAATTTTTTTGAGTCGTTTTTCCTATTGTTTATGTGTTTTTCTTCATTTTCCGACCATTTTCAGGCATTTACATAATTTTCGGCCATTTTCAGCCAGTTACGAAAATAAGTAATATTTGGATCATTTATTCGTCATGATATTCTAAGATCGTTGGTGAAAGTCAAAAAAAAATTGAGGTATATTTTGTATTGTTTATGTGCTTTTCTTGATTTTCGGCTATTTTCGAGTATTTACATAATATTCGGCCATTATCGGCAAGTTAGAAAAATAAGTAAAATTTGATCTTTTATTCTTCACGATATTCTAAGGTCGTTGGTGCAAGTAGAAATTTGTTTAGGTGTTTTTCTTGATTTTTCGGCCATTTTCGGGGATAAACGTAATGTTCAACCAGCAACGGTCAGTTACGAAAAGAAGAAAAAATTGGATCTTTTATTTGTCACGATATTCTAATGTCGTTGGTGCAAGTCAAATTTTTCTGAAGCATATTTTGTATTGTTTTTGTGTTTTCTTGATGTTTCTGCCATTTTCGGACATTTACGTAATATTCGGCTAGTTACGAAAATAAGTAAAATTTGGATCTTTTATTCGTTAAGATATTCTAAGGTTGTCTGTACAATTTGAAATTTTTTTGAGGCTTTTGTATTGTTTAAGTGTTTTTATGAATATTTCGGCCAATTTCAGCCAGTTACGAAAAGAAATAAAATTTGGAAATTTTATTCGTCACGATATTCTAAGGTCGTTGGTGCAAGTCAACAAATTTTTGAGGCTTTTTTTTTGTATTGTTTATGTATTTTTCTTGATTTTCAGCCATTTTCGGGCACTTACATAATATTCGGGAAGCTTCGTTCAGTTACAAAAAGAAGTAAAATTTGGATCTTTTATTTGTCACAATATTCTTATGTCTTTGGTGCAGGTCAAAATTCTTTTGAGGCGTTTTTTGTATTGTTTATGTGTTTTTCATTATTTTTCTACCATTTTCGAGCAGTTACGTAATATTCGGACATTTTCGGCTAGTTACAAAAAGAAGTAAAATTTGGATCTTTTTTTCGTCACGATATTATAAGGTCGTTGGTGCAAGTCAAAAAAATTTTGGGGCGTTTTTTGTATTGTTTATGGTTTTTGTTAATTTTTATTTTCAGACATTTACGTAATATTCGGCCAGCATAGGCTAGTTACGAAATGAAGTAAATTTGGATCTATTATTCGTCAAGATATTTTAAGGTCGTATGTGCAAGTCAAAAGAATTTTGAGGCTTTTTTTGTATTGTCTATGTGTTTTTCATTATTTTTTGGCCATCTTCGAGCAGTAACGTAATATTTGGCCGTTTTCGGCTAGTTACGAAAATAAGTAAAATTTGGATGTTTTATTCGTCACGATATTCTAAGGTTGTTGGTGCAAGTTGAATTTTTTTTGAGGCATTTTTTGTATTGTTTATGCGTTTTTCTTGATTTTTCGGCCATTTTCGGGAATTTACGTAACATTCGGCCAGCATCGGCCAATTACAAAAAGAAGTAAAATTTGGATCTTGTATTCGTGACGATATTTTAAGGTCATTGGTGCAAGTCCAAAATTTTTTGTGGCGTTTTTTGTATTGTCTATGTGTTATTCTTGATTTTTCGGTCATTTTCGAGCATTTACGTAATATTCGGTCAGTTACGAAAATAAGTAAAATTTGAATCTTTTATTCTTCACGATATTCAAATGTCGTTGGTGCAACTCGAAATATATTTTAGGCTTATTTTGTATTGTTTATGTGTTTTTCTTAAATTTTCGGCCAGTTACGAAAAGAAGTCAAATTTGGATCTTTTATTCGTCGCGATATTTTAAGGTTGTTGGTGCAGATCGAAATTTTTTTGAGGAGTGTTTTATATTGTTTATGTGTTTTCTTGATTTTTCGGTCATTTTCAGTAATTTACGTAATATTCGGCCATTTTCGGCCAATTATGAAAAGAAGTAAATTTTGGATCTTTTATTCGTCATGATATTCTAAGGTCATTGGTGCAAGTCGAAATTTTTTTGAGGCATGTTTTGTATTGTTTATGTATTTTTCTTAATTTTTTGGCCATTTTCGGGTATTTAGGTAATTTTCGGCCAGTTACGAAAAGAAGTAAAATTTTGTTCTTTTATTCGTCACGATATTCTAAGATCGTTGGTGAAACTTGAAATTTTTTTAAGTTTTTTTTTTGTATTGTTTATGTGCTTTCTTGATTTTTCGGCCATTTTCGGGTATTTATGTAATATTCGTCCAGCATCGGTCACTTAGAAAAAGAAGTAAAATTTGGATCTTTCATTTGTCACGATATTATCAGGTCGTTTGTGCTAGTCAAAAAATATTTAAGGCATTTTTTGTATTGTTTATGTGTATTTTTTATTTTTTGGGCATTAACGTAATATTTGGCCATTTTTGGCAAGTTCAGAAAAGAAGTAAAATTTGAATTTTTTATTCATCACGATATTCTAAGGTCGTCTGTGTAAGTCAAAACTTTTTTGAGGCTTTTTTTTGTATTGTTTATGTGTTTTTCTTGATTTTTTGACCATTTCCAGTCAATCACGAAAAGAAGTAAAATTTGGATCTTTTATTCGTCACGATATTCTAAACTTGTCGGTGCGAGTCAAAAAAAATTTGAGGCGGTTTTGGTATTGTTTATTTATTTTTCTTGATTTTTTGGCCATTTTTGGGAATTTACGTAATATTCAGCCATTTTCAACCAGTTACGAAAAGAAGTAAAATTTTGATCTTTTATTTGTCACGACATTCTAAGGTCGTTGGTGCTTGATAAAAAAAAATGGAGGCGCTTTTTGTTTTGTTTGTGTTTTTCTTGATTTTTCGGCCATTTTTTAGCATTTATGTAATATTCGGTAAGCAGCATCCAGTTACAAAAAAAAGTAAAATTTGAATCTTTTATACGTCACGATATTCTAATGTCGTTGGTGCAAGTCAAAAATAATTTGAGGCGTTTTTTGTATTGTGTATGTATTTTTCTTGATTTTTCGACCATTTTCAAGCATTTACGTAATATTCGACCATTTTCGGCCAGTTACGAAAAGAAATAAATTTTGGATCTTTTATTCGTCATTATATTATAAGTTCGTTGGTGCAAGTCTCAATTTATTTGAGGCGTTTTTTGTATTGTTTATGTGTTTTTGTTGATTTTTAGTTCAATTTCGGGCATTTACATAATATTCGATCAGCATCGGCTAGTTACGAAAATAATAAAATTTGGATCTTTTATTCGTGACGATATTCTAAGGTCGTTGGTGCAAGTCAAAATTTTTTGAGCCATATTTTTTATTGTTTCTGTATTTTTTTTGTGATTTTTCTGCCATTTTCATGCATTTACGTAATATTCAGCCATTTTTGGCTAGTGATGAAAAGAATTAAAATTTGAATCTTTTATGCATCATGATATTCTAAGGTCGTTGGTGCAACTCGATATTTTTTTAGGCTTTTTCGTATTGTCTATTTGTTTTTCTTGATTTTTCGGCCATTTTCAAAAATTTAGGTAATATTCGGCCCTTTTCTACCAGTTTCGAAAAGAAGTTAAATTTTGATCTTTTATTCGTCACGATATTCTAAGGTCGTTGGTGCAAGTCCAAATTTTTTTTGATGCATTTTTTGTATTGTTTATGTGTTTTTCTTGATTTTTTGGCCATTTTCAGGCATTTACGTAATATTCTGCCATTTTTTGCCAGTAACAAAAAGAAATAAAATTTTGATCTTTTTTTCGTTATGATCTAAGGTCGTTGGTGCTAGTAGAAATTTTTTTAGGCTTTTTTTGTATTGTTTAAGTTTTTTCCCAATTTTTCGAGCATTAACGTAATATTTGGCCAGTTATGAACAGAACTAAAATTTGGATCTTTTATTCATCACGATATTCTAAGGTCGTTGGTGCAAGTCAAAAAAATTTTGAGGCATTTTTTATATTGTTTATGTGTTTTTCTTGATATTTCGGCTATTTTCGCGTATTTACGTAATATTCGGCCAACATCGGCCAGTTACGAAAAAAAGTAAATTTTGGATCTCGTATTTGTTAGATATTCTAAGGTCGTTGGTGCAAGTCCACAGTTTTTTTGAGGCGTTTTATATATTGTTTATGTGTTATTCTTTATTTTTTGGCCATTTTAGGGAATTTACGTAATATTCGGCCATTATAAGCCAATTACGAAAAGAAGGAAAATTTGGATCTTTTATTCGTCATGATATTCTATGGTCGTTGGTGCAAGTCGAAATATTTTTGAAGCTTTTTTGTATTGTTAATGTGTTTTTCTTGAATTTTTGGCTATTTTTGGCCAGTTACGAAAATTAGTAAAATTCGAATCTTTTATTCGTCACGATATTCTAAGGTCGTTGGTGCAAGTCAAAACTTTTTTGAGGCGTGTTTTGTATTGTTTATGTGTTTTTCTTGATATTTTCGGCAAATTTCAGAAATTTACATATTATGCGGCCATTTTCGGCTAGTTATGAAAAGAAGTAAAATTTTGTTCTTTTATTCGTAACGATTTACTAAGGTCGTTGGTGCAAGTCGAAATATTTTTGAGGCATTTTCTATTTTTTTTTTGTGTTTTACTTGATTTTTCAGCTATTTTTGGGCATTTACATAATATTCGGCAAGCATCGTCAAGTTACGAAAAGTAGTAAATTTTGGATCGTTTATTCGTCACGTTATTCTAAGGTCGTTGGTGCATGTCCAAATTTTTTTGAGGCATTTTTCGTATTGTTAATGTGTTTTTCTTCTTTTTTTGGCCATTTACGTAATTGGCTATTTTTGGCCAGTTACAAAAAGAAGTAAAATTTGGGTCTATTTTCTTTGTCACGATATTCTAAGATTGTTGGTGCAAGTCGAAATTTTTTTGAGGCATTTTTTGTATTGTTTATATGTTTTTTTTTATTTTTCTGCCATATTCGAGCTTTTACTTAATATTCTACCAGCATCGACCAGTTACGAAAATAAGTAAAATTTAGATCTTTCATTCATCAAGATATTCTCAAGTTGTTGGTGCAAGTCAAAAAATTTTGAGGCATTTTTTGTATCGTTTGTGTATTTCTTGATTTTTCGGACATTTATGTAATATTCGGCCATTTTCAGCCAGTTACGAAAAGCAGTAAAATTTGGATCTTTTATTAGTCACGATATTCTAAGGTCGTTGGTGCAAGCGAAACTTTTTTGAGGATTATTTTTGTATTGTTTATGTGGTTTACTTGATTTTCGGCCATTTTCGGGCATTTACCTAATATTCGGCCAACATCGGCCGGTTACAAAAAGAAGTACAATTTGGATCTTTTATTCATTACGATATTCGAAGGTCGTTGGTGCAAGTCGAATTTTTTTTTAGCCATTTTAAGTATTGTTTATGTGGTTTTCTTGATTTTTCGGCCATTTTCGGGCATTTACGTAATATTCGGTTATTTTGGGCCAGTTACGAAAAGAAGGAAAATTTGGATCTTTTATGAGTCACGAAATTCTAAGGTTGTTGGTGCAAGTCAAAAAATATTTGAGGCATTTTTTATATTGTTTATGTGTTTTTCTTGATTTTTCGGCCATTTTCGGGCATTTACGTAATATTCGTCTAGTGACAAAAAGAAGTAAAATTTGTATCTTATTCGTCCCGATATTTTATGGTCGTTGGTGCAAGTCAGAATTTTTTTGGGGCATTTTTTATATTGCCTATGTGTTTTTTTTAATTTTTTGGCCATTTTCGGGCACTTACGTAAAATTCGGCCATTTTTGGCCAGTTACGAAAAGAAGTAAAATTTGGATCTTTTATTGGTCACGATATTCTAAGGTCGTTGGTGCAAGTTGAAATTTATTTGAGGCGTTTTTTGTATTGTTTATGTGTTTTTTTAATTTTTCTGTCATTTTCGGGCATTTGCGTAATTGTAACACCCCAGAAAATTTTGGGAACTAAGACCCGAACCATCCTTCGTTGTGAGTAGGATTTTACCGAGGAATTTAAAATTTCTTGAGTTTTAAGGTCACTAGATGTTGCACCTTGAGTTCCAAGATGAACTAAAGAGGTCATTCAAGCCATTCCTAAGTTCCTTTAGGTTTGGGTAAACTTCAAATGACCATAACTTTCAGTACAAGATGAGTTAGATGGCCCATAAGATATCAAATAATAGGTCTTGAATTATCTTTCCAATGCCACCGAGTTTGCTAAGTTTCAAGTTTAGATGAGTGAGATATGCCCTTTTGAAGTCAGGATGTCCAGTTAAGGAAAGTTACTCGAAAATAGTAAGGGGTATTTTGGTCTTTTCCTTACCCAATCAGATTTTATTCATTTTTTGTAAGGTTTTAAGGTTCAATCCAATTAGGTTCAGTTTTATAATCCTAATATACGCCTAGGGTTTTAGTTGAGAGTTCAAGAAGAGAAATGAAGAGAAAAGAGGAGAAAAGAGGAAAGGATCAAGGCGTTCGTCGAGGTACTTGAGTTTTGTTGCAGATTTTCGCCATGGGTTTGATCCCTAAGAGGTATGTAAGCTTCCATAGTGTTGGGTTCGTTCACCCACACGCCAATCATGTTATTTTCAGCGCAATTTCATTCTTGAAGTTGAAAGATTAGAGTTCTTAATGAGTTCTTGATAGGTGTTCTTGAAGTTCATTCTAAATCTTATTTTGTTGGGGTTTTGATGATTTCTTGAGATGAAAGTGAGTGTTTTGAGGGCTGTATTGAGTAGATTAGAGTGTAATTATGTTAAGTAATCGAATCCAAGTGATTGGGGAAGAAACCGTTCGATTCTAGGCGAGTTAAGGTGAGAAAACGAGCAAAGAAATTCGTCGGGTTTTCTAGGTTGGGGCCTGGCACCCCGCGCCAGCCAGTGCGCCCCAAATTATGTTCTATAGTTTAGGGGCTGGTGCTCCGCGCCACTCAGTGAGTCGGTTGCTCCGTTTGAGTTCTTTTAAAGTGTACCTTCACTCCCTTTTGATTCTAACTACTCTGAATTACTTCAAAACATCTAGAAATCATTCATAACATGAATCATAACCTTGAATCCATAATTCAAATTCAAGATAGAGTTAAGAGTTAAGTCTTGAGAGTTCTTTCGAACATTATGAGAAAGTCCCTTTGAGTCTTTTTGAGGAATCTTCTACAATTTCTAATAACTTGTTTCAAGACTCAAGCAAGTTAGTATGAGAGTGAGGAGAATGTATTCATGAGTCTACTTTATCATCACAAGATCCTTCATAGCATGAACCATTACTCTTGAATTCATAATTTACATTCAAAAGAGAGTTAATAGTAGAGTTCAAGAAAGCTTTTGAGTTCAATTGTGAATCATTTGAGATCAACTATCGATTTGAACTATGTTTTGAGAAAGTAAGTATGAGAATGGAAAGAGTTGTATACATCAGTTCAATGTTTTTATGTAGACTCTCGAGTCGAGTCGTTCATGCCCATAAATTCCGCATGAACTCCATAAGTTGAGTATCTTTGAGAGGAGTAGTATCTTCAAGTTCTAAGTCTTGAGTATTAAGGTCATAATCCTTTTGAGATTATATTCCTAATCATGAGACTATTACATGTTACCGATGAAGTCCTTGAGTTGAGTAGTTCATGCCAATAACTCCGCATGAACCCTATAATTCGAGCAGTCTTGAGATGAGAAGTATCTTAGATTCCTTGAGTTGAGTAGTTCATGCTTATAATTTCGCATGAACCTTATGAGTTGAGCATTTTTGAAATGAGTAGTTTCATTGAAGTTCTTGAGTTCCAAGTATTGAGTTCTATCTATGGTTATTGAAAACCTTGAATTGAGTCGTTCACGTCCATAATTCGGCATGAACTCTATTTTAAAAAGTCTTTTACAAATACTTTAAACTTGTTTTAAGACTTGAGTTTTGAGTTGAGTAAAGAGTAACGAATGAAGTTCGTTTTCTTCAAAAGAGTATTGGGAACTATGTATTCCCAAAGAGTAAATGTTTTCAAATTTAAGCAAGATAGGAAACTCCGATTTCCAAAAGAGCCTTTGAGCTAGTTTAGTTTTTCCATTTAAGAGTAAATATTTTCACATTTAAGCAAGAGAGGAAACTCCGATTTCCAAAAGAGCCTTTGAGCTAGTTTTTCAGTAAAGAGTAGATGCTTTCACATTTAAGCAAGAGAGGAAACACTAATTTCCAAGAGAGCCTTTGGGCTAGTTTTTGAGTAATTATCACAAACCACATAAAGAGTTATGTTTTTAAACATAAGGGCTAGTTATATTTTGGGAGTAGTATTGAGCATCGATATGTGGGAGAGTTCAGACAACTCACAAACCCCATAAACCATGTAGCCAATGTGGGTAGAAAGGGTCATACTTTTTAGATGATTTCTTAGTGCTTTTTAGCACAGACTAGTGGATACACTTAGTGGTTAGGTTCTATACCCCTGGCAAGGTATAGGATGGTCCTAGCAGCGTGAGGCAAAATGTTGTATCATCACATAGCTCATAAGTAATGGTTGTCGGTTAGAGAAACTCCCACATAGATATTTTGTATTTTTATATACACAAAGTTTACTTTGTATTTACATATACAAGCAAAGTTTATCTTGTATCCTTACATACAAACTGAGTTACTATTGCATTTTTTCAATACATTGAATTGCTTTCTAGTGGTTTAAAAGCTTTCCATATATTGCATCTGTATTGTTGCTTTATATTGAATTGAGTATCCAAAGTTGAGTATACAAAGTTGAGTATCCAGAGTTGAGTACCTAGAGTCGAGTATCTGATAATTGTGTTGAGCCTTATTTCACTGAGTTGAATATCTTATTGTTGAGTTGAGCCTTATTTCACTGAGTTGAGTATCTTATTTTGAGTTTAGTATCTTATTCTTGAGTTGAGTTTAGTTGAGTAGATTGAGAAGAGGTAAGTATGTTCCTTTTTATCAAGTTGAAGCTTATGTTATGCTTTAGAATTCCCCTTACATTCTCGTACATTCAATGTTAAGTCTCAAAAGAAACTTTTTAAGTTTCGGAAGAATTGAAAAGAAAAAAAATATTATATTGAGACTATAAATTATGATAAGATTTAATATCTTCAAATTACTACAACCAAAGTGAGTTATAAATATTTACGTATAAGATTACCCATTTTTCCCGTTGTTTGTTGTATACAAATATGGGCATGATGATGGAATAACATGCAAAAGTAAACTAGAAGTTTACTAGAATAAATATCAGTTGGCATAATCGGTTGGCCATTCTGATTCAAATGTGATGCAAAAGAAATTGAGAATTCACGTGACTATATGTTTGAGGAAACAAAAGATTCTTCAAGAATTCTCTTGTATTGCTTGTTCTCATGAAAAAATGATCATTGTACCATCTAAGGTTGGGATTGTATCCCTGAAATTATTTGGAACATATAAAAAAGTGAATATGGGCCCGTTCACCTCCCATGTGGACGACTTACTATTATGATTTAATAAATGCATCTATGGTATGGTCACATGTGCATTTGTATCAACTTACAAATTGGTTTTTATAAGGTTGTTTGCTCAAATTGTTAAATTAAGAGCACAGTTCCAAACTATAAAATTATGTTGATAATACTGGTTGGTTTAACAGAAATTATTTGCCTCCAATTATAGCTAGACCATTGATTATGAGAACAAATCTCTCAAATAAAATTTGGTATGAGATGAGTTTATTTAACATGTATGCATCAAGCCAACAAGGTTCTCCCATCACAATTGGTTCAGGGTCAGGAACCAAATAATTTCCATCTAATCATTTGATGTGTGGACATATGATTTTATTGTTCTACCACGCACAAAGATGGATCCCCAAATGAGGTTTGGGGTAAATGTTAGATTTCCTAACATTAGTGGGAGATGTGTTTAGAAGCTAAAAATTATGTTTGAGGTGAATTATCTAGATCCTCGTTAAAAAAATGTGAACTTGAAGTTCAAGATATAATTCATTTGCAAAATGTTGCAAATAATTTGCCAGATGTATTTGATGACCCAATATTTTAATCAAGCTGCAAATGCTCCAATAAATAGTCCTTGAAGGATAGAGTCTATGGTACGCTAGAAGCATGATAGACCAATCGATTCCAAACGTAAAACTCCTTGAGGAAGGAGAGTAGAAAATTATCAAAATAGTCATGATAATGAGGTAAGTGCTTTGAAAGAGCACTATGTCATAACACTTCATAAAATCTTTGCAAAGGTTCAGGTACCTGAAAATGATGAAAAATGAAGAGATCTCGATAAGTTATGTCGTATTGGGATTGAATCAAAATGACCGTCGACGGTACCTTTGATACAAAGTATCACTCATGCTATAAATGATTACGAGGATCTTAAATTCAAATCTGTCATATAGTGTGAAACAGATAAATGATTGGCCAATAAAATGCACTATTCAAGTATATTTTGTTTCACTTAGAAAAGTTATGTTTTTGAACTTATAGTTCATAGATCAAAATGTATGTCAGTGGGGTACAAATGAATCATTGTGCAAAAGTATAATCGTAAGATATAAAGTACGGTTTCTACCTTGGGGCATAAAAGGTTTTCGCAAAAGTCCTAACATTATTAAATAGAGATATGTTCTCCAGTGGTAGATGCAATAAGACAGTCTGGCAATATATGAAATACTTGAATATGTATAATGACTGGTTATCATGTCTAACTAGACGATGAAGGTTATATGAAAATCCTTGAAGGATTTAAAAGGTCTTAAAGCAATTCTATTAAGTACCCAATGGTTTTGGGACTGCTTAACACAGAGAAAGAATATTTTTGAACTCATGAAAATGATTTAAAATGTCACGTATTAGTGCAATTGGTGCACTTACATATTGCTGGTCATGCAAATGCTGGAAGATTATTTGATATACATAACGAAAGTTATGTGAAAGGATTGTCATATTATCATTCAAGTTATGACAAGAAACTAACAAAGCAAGTGACTCAACACATAGAAGATGTGAGATTTTCTTTGAGAAGAAAAGAAGAGCTTCAACAAAATTGAAATGATCAATCCCCAAGTCAGAACTGATTTGATTATGTAGATGTAGAATATTTATTTGATCTGCATAAAGCTCGATTGCATATGGACTATTATTTACATATGGAGACACAACAATATCTTGGAAATTCAAAGAATCAAACATTGGTAACCATTTATTCAAATCATGCATAAATAATATTGATCTATGAAGTAAGTCGGGAGTGTGTTTGGTTGGAATCATGATCTATCATATTCAGAAAATATGTGATTTTCCTTTAGCAAAGGATATTCCAGCCACCATATACGAAAATAATATATAGCTCAATTAAAGAGAGGATACAATCAAAGGAGATCAGATAAAGCATATTACACCCAAAGTCTTTTCCACACATGATCTTCAACAAAATGGTGAGATAGAAGTTCAAAGACCCATTCAAGTGATAATCTTGTAAACTTATTCACTAAGGATTGCCAACATCAATATTTGAGAAGTTGTGATATAAGATTGGAATGCATCAACTCCGAGATATCAAGTAAAGTTTTAATTAGAGGGAGAAAAGTATGCGTTGTACTCTTTTCCTTAACCATGGTTTTTATCCCAATTGGATTTTCCTGGTAAGGTTTTTAGCGAGGCAACATACAAAGCGTATTAAAAGTTATGTGTACTCTTTTTCCTTCACTAGGATTTTTTCCCACAAGGTTTTTTCCTAGTAAGGTTTTAACGAGGCATATTATCTATGGACATCCAAGGGGGAGTGTTATAAAATATTATAATGTGGATGTCCATTACACTAAGAAGTTACGCTCACCCATTATCTCCATAATTATGAAGATAACCATAACCTCCATAACCTCCAACTTTATAACTATTATTCTTGTAACCTTTCACTTCCTTAACCTCCTCTATTATATTCATGTCAATGTCATGTTCATGACTAAACTTTTGTATGCCTCTATGTTACACTATAAATAGAGGCGTAAGGGTTCATATTCTATACACTTGAAGATTTGGTGAATACTTGAAAGAAAGAAAGTTATATTATATTGTTCCTCTTGTCTTATATTCTTCTTGTCTTCATATTTATTTAGTTCTTTTGTTATTAAGTCTAACAACATGATTTTTTGGCCATTTTAAGGCATTTACGTAATATTCGGCCAACATCGGCTAGTTACGAAAATAAGTATAATTTGGATCTTTTATTTGTCACAATATTCTAAGGTCGTTGATGCAAGTCGAAATTGTTCTGAGGAGCTTTGTATTGTTTATGTGTTTTTCTTTATTTTTCAGGAATTTACGTAATAATCGGCCATTTTTGGTCAGCAACGAAAAGAAGTAAAATTTGGATCTTTTATTTGTCACAATATTCTAAGGTCGTTGGTGCAAGTCAAGAAAATTTTGATGCATTTTTTGTATTGTTTGTGTTTTTCTTGATTTTTCGGTCATTTTCGGGCATTTACGTAATATTCAGCCATTTTCCATAAGTTACGAAAAGAAGCAAAATTTGGATCGTTTATTCGTCACGATATTCTAAGGTCATTGGTGCAAGTTGAAATTTTTTTGAGGCGTTTTTTGTATTGTTTATGTGTTTTTCTTGATTTTCGACCATTTTCATGCATTTACGTAATATTCGACCATCATCAGCTAGTTATGAAAAGAAGTAAAATTTAGATCATTTATTCATCACAATATTCTAAGGTTGTTGGTGCAAGTGGAATATTTTTGAGGCGTTTTTTGTATTGTTTATGTATTTTTTTTATTTTTCGGCTATTTTCGAGCATTTACGTAATATTCAGCCATTTTCGGCCAATTACGAAAAGATGTAAAATTTGGATCTCTTATTCATCATGATATTTTAAGTTTGTTAGTGCAAGTCAAAAAAATTTTGAGGCGTTTTTTGTATTATTTAAGTGTAATCTTTTATTTGTCTCGATAATCTATGCTTGATGGTGCAAGTCATATTTTTTTGGTGTTTTTGTATTTTTCATGATTTTTCAGCCATTTTCGGCCAGTTACGAAAAGAACTAAAATTTGGATTTTTTATTCGTCACAATATTCTAAGGTCGTTGGTGCAAGTCGAATTTTTTTTGAGCCATTTTTTTGTATTGTTTGTGTTTTTCTTGATTATTCGGCCACTTTTTGGGCATTTACGTTATATTCAGCCATTTTTGGCCAGTTACGAAAAGAACTAAAATTTGGATCTTTTATTCGTCACAATATTCTAAGGTCGTTGGTGCAAGTCGAATTTTTTTTGAGCCATTTTTTTGTATTGTTTGTGTTTTTCTTGATTATTCGGCCACTTTTTGGGCATTTACGTTATATTCAGCCATTTTTGGCCAGTTACGAAAAGAACTAAAATTTGGATCTTTTATTCGTCACAATATTCTAAGGTCGTTGGTGCAAGTCGAATTTTTTTTGAGCCATTTTTTTGTATTGTTTGTGTTTTTCTTGATTATTCGGCCACTTTTTGGGCATTTACGTTATATTCAGCCATTTTTGGCCAGTTACGAAAAGAACTAAAATTTGGATCTTTTATTCGTCACAATATTCTAAGGTCGTTGGTGCAAGTCGAATTTTTTTTGAGCCATTTTTTTGTATTGTTTGTGTTTTTCTTGATTATTCGGCCACTTTTTGGGCATTTACGTTATATTCAGCCATTTTTGGCCAGTTACGAAAAGAA
>JAJOOE010008534.1:0-22365 GCA_036250405.1 Solanum raphanifolium | reverse complement strand
CTTCCAAAACCTAGTTTTTATGCCATCTACCACTTTGATCATGGTGTTAGGTTTGAATTCATTCCAAAGTTCTCTAATGGATTTCCATAAGCTAACACTATGTCCCGTATTTTTAACCATAACTTAACAAAATAAGAACTTTGTTGTCTCACACAGAACATCTAGACATACATAGACATGATGCAGAAGTCCACAAAGCTAGAGTCTTGGCAAGAGCATGCAATAAAAGTTGCAATGTATACATTCTTACTTCTACTTATCCTAAAACCCTTTCGGTGGAGTGCTTCCCCACAGTTCAAATTTTTGGACTCATCACAAATTTCATCAATTGATTCAATATCTCTGGCAAGTAGCAAATATCATGGGACCTCATATTGGTTAGTTCATCTATAAGTAGACTAAAGAAGTACAAGCAATTCTGGGTGGATTAAAAAAAAAGAAGCTATTCCTGGTGCAAACCAACAATAATAAGATACTCCATATTTTATTTTATTTTGATAAAGGTAAAGTTGTATTCCTCAGCAATAGGGTATGCTGGCAACCACCAAAAAGATTTACATCAGTGACCCAAAAAAAACCAAATCAAGAAAGCTGCGACTAAACTTATAAAGAAGAAAAAAAGTTTAAAATCTGTCCAGCATCCTCTATATCCTCCTCTTTACAAGAGGGTAACATGTTCCACAATTTTTTCTGGTTCTTACTACCCCCTCTCCTCACCCAGCAACTAAGAAGGTCTGCTGTGTGTTCTGGCATTGTCCAGTTTGTGATAAAAGAAGCAAGGAAAGTTGCTACGCCATATTTACCCCACTATTCTTACACTTCTAACTGATTCCTCTTGCATATCCTTTACGGAATGTATATATATGATTTAAATTCCTTTCAGTTCAAAGATCAACATATAAAAACAATTTCAAAAGGATAACCAAGTTTATGATTTCCTATTCACTCATGAACATTAAAGGAAAATGGCAATATGAAGTGTACCAACCTGAACGGTCAGAAACTCAGGAGATGCACGCTCAATCATAGCTCCACCAGATGCAACTTTCCTTGCTACTTTAATCACATAAGCAGTATCGGGTAGGAGTCCTCTCAAACGGTAAAATCCTGTTGAATCTGTTACTGTCTCCTCATACAAGCCTTTTGACTCGGATCGAGCTTCTACTGAAACACCTTCTTTTGGCTGACCAGACAAGAGTTTAACTACTCCCATGGCACTGTAAAGAAGTTAAACCATCTGAGTACAATAAAAAATAACAAAGATACTGCAACTGACATGTCATAATGGACAAATCCTAGCCGATCCACCTAAGTGAAAATTGTTATTAAATGTGAACTGATATCAGCAAGAACTCAAATTTCTCTTCTTGCTTGTAGAGACTCCAGAAGAGTTCTCACAGGTCTTGAGCTCTCCAGATGTGTACTAAAATCTTACATTCTGTCTTATATTTTAATTTAATGGGAAACGGGATATTAAGGCAATAGTCAAAAATTTATTATTAAACCTAGTAACACCTAACTTATTTTGTCATATGATAATTAGAAAAGTAGCAAAGAGTACCTAAAACAAATTCCCTTCATCAAAGAACTAACAACAAAGGCAGAATACATCGATAGCCCCTTAAGCTTGTCATTAAATTTTATTTAGACATTTGAACTACAACATGTTTCAGTTGAGCACCAGAACACGTGACAAAGTATTTCTATTGGACACTTTTGACTCAAATTCTCAAGCCTTTATTACGCCAAGTTAATCACTTAAAATATATCACCTCCTTTAATTATGCATTAGGGTCAATAAGCCATAAAAGTTCAGGCCAGTTCCAATCGATGTTGATGTGTATAACTAAAGTAGGCATATTTTACGTGATTAACTTATCCACGTGTATTATAATGTCAAAAAAAACATTTATTAGCGTTAACGTATAATGCAAATATTTCCTAGTATTTATTAGGTAAATTGGATGAGTTCAAAATACACTAGACCATCAAATGAAAAAACAGTACATATTCATGTCATTGCATTATTTGCATGCCCTATCATTTATTCTTTAACAAATGCTATGAACATTTTTTTTAAAACTGGTTTAAAACTCAATGGACAATGGGTTTGCTTCTCTACCCTTCTCCACTTAAATACCAGCTTGTGAAAAAATTCAAATCCATAACATGCACCTAACCCACACGCACTGAGCTCTAACCCTTAGACCAAAGCCCTGGGGGTAAAATGCTTTCCCGTTTAAAGGTAATTGATTGGATAAAAGAACCCAAGTGGAGTGACTCATGTTTCGGAATAATCAAAGACCTCACACAACTCAGTGGCATCAGCACATTCCACTTATATATATTTATGTGTATATATACCTGTATGCAACACGCGTTGCATGAAAGACGACTTCCTTTGACTCTCCAGAACCAAGTTCGATTGCCTCTGCTGGAGGGGAGAAAGCATATTCCTACGCAACCATTAGCAAACATTCCCTCTTTAGAGAAACTATTATAATTGTAATATGTATGTTGTAAAATATTGTAAGCATCCACAAACAAATCCCACATCACTTGCTCTGGTTCATGGGAAGGGAATGAGAAGACTCGTCTATCTAACCTAGCTTGCATTTTACTAGGGTTACATCTGTACACATGAAAAGAATAACAAAAATTTAACTTTAAATTGATTATTTTTACCTAAGAGATACATAACAGCTTAACTGTTGTTCTCTGAGTTAACAGATCATTTAACATATATATTTAGTACAGATCACTTAAATTTATCTGTTCTCTAGCACTTAGCAAGAACTATTGTTAATGAACTAGACCAAATGGTGGAGACTGATTCCTTCATATATATGGTGGGCAGTATGGAGGGAGAGAAATGCCAGATGTTTTAAAGATAGGCCCAATTCCATTCACACAGTCAAATGGAATTGTATTGTATCTCTACTTTTTTGGTATAAACAACTATGTATAGAGGATACTGAACAGATTATAGATCTGATAGGGAATCTGTAATTCTTTTGATGATGGCCAGCACATCCTCAATGCTGAAGAATATTACCAGTTTCAAAAAAAAAAAAAAAAAGGACAGCGAAATTTGAAAACAATCAAACATATCATGTTTCCTGATAGTTACTGAAAAATAATCATGTTCAAGATTACAATACAAATTCACAGTTTGCTACAGGATACTGTTCCATAATGACAATAATATGTTCATGGTAAAAAGGGGTAGCCCGATACACTAAGCTCCCGCTATGCAAGAGGTCCAGGGAAGGGCTGGAGCACAAGGGTACATTGTACACAGCCTCCCTGCATTTCTGTAAGAGGCTGTTTTCACAGCTCGAACCTGTGACCTCCTGGTCACATAGCAGCAACTTTATCAGTTACGCCAAGGCTCCCCTTCGACAATAATATGTCCACGGTATCATACAATTAAATTAAATAAAAGAAGGCAAATTGGTTTGTAATAGAAAGAACTACATAGAGGCTGTAAAGAAAGAACTACATATAGGCTGTAAAGCAACAGCTGCTGCTCGATGGTCTAGCAAGTTTCGTAATGTACAGATCTCTTATCTTGATATCATTGTCTAGGTCCCCAAGAAATTATCAAGATAAGAGATAAACCAACATCTATATCCCAAGATGGTCAGAAAAGCCTAAGATTAGAAGGAACAATAAATACCTTAAGCAAGGGTCGGAGATAGAAACTCCCTGGAAATAAGTCGCCAAATACGAAAATCCCACCAACACCTGATACTGTATTGTTCCTGTAACCATCTTCTCCACTTAATGATAAGAGAACTGACGGAAAAGGCTCATTGGCGTCTTCTCTAGAATATATACGCACTGAAATTTGGCCCAGCTTCTGACAAGAAAAGGAATGAGGTCCAGCTTGCTTTACATGGTAGCCCGTCTGTGAATAAAGAAAGAAATATTAGGTAGCTCCACTAGAAAGAGAAAAGAAAGCTTATACTCTAGTCGAGTCCACACAACCCTAGTAGCAAATAAGCTCCAAAAAGAACAGCTGACAACATACGATTGAATGCAATCAAGGACAACTATAGCAACAAGAAAGAACAAATTTGCTAGCAGTCTCATGATAATCCACCAGATTCACACTTCTAGTCTTATTTGGCCAGCAATGCATATATATCAAAGACATCCATACCATTAGTACAAATGCACCATATATCATTGAAAAATAATAACATAACTCAAAAGGGATGAAAAGACTGTTAATAATCTGGAGATGCTATTGATCTGCTCAACAAAGCATTATGGAGAAACAAGAAATGCTCAGGCAGTTATTATAATGTTAAGAGAGTTCAAACCTTTGAAGCTTCAACAGTATAACTTATATCATCATATAGAGGCCCTGCGACATATAAGCCATCTGTCCCAGTGGTAGTTTCAAGTGCTAAATCGCCTTGCTTAAGTGGAGCACTTTGGCTGTCTCCTGCAGCAATTATTTTGACAACAACATCATTGAGAGGGGGAGAAACTGATCCTTCTATATACATCCCAAGTCGACCAGCAAAAGGAGGAATTGAAGATTGGCAGCCATCTTCCATCACGGCAACCTAGACAAAGCAAAGAAAGACTTCAAAACTAAGAGTAGATGCACAAAAACTACTTTGATTTAAACTTGCAATTCCACATACATGCTGCTGTGTGGGATAAAATAATATTTTTTTCCCTCCATCATCCCTGAAACATGAAACAACAGTTAGAAATGCATGAAAAGCTGAAGAATTATTACAAAGTGGCATTTAAAATTACATCTATTCTTGATTGTGTGCAAGGCAATGTCTCAAAGCATTTGAGCATGTCAGGAAACACATTTACTCTGATCTTCGAATTCTAAACATTCTGCCATCTAATACCATATGCATCACACTGCAAAGTGCATGAAACAAGCTTGAAAAATACAGCTAAAAAAGTGAGCATATATTTTGGAAAGTCAGAATCAGGCAGATGAAGGTGCAGAGGAGGATGTTGAGAAGATGCATGTTGCAGAGATGAGGATGTTGAGATGGATGTGTGGGCACACTAGTAGTCACAAGATCAGGAATGAGGTTATCCGGGAGAAGATGAGATGGCCCCTGTGGTGGACAAGATGAGGGAAGCGAGACAGATGGTTTGGGCATGTGCAGAGGAGGTGCGCCAACGTTCTACTGAGGAGGTGCGAGAGGATGGTTGTAGGGGGTACGCGGAGGGGTAAGAGTAGGCTGAAAATGTATTGGGGAGAGCTGATTAGACAAGACATGGTGCAACTTCATATTACCGAGGACATGACTATAGATAGGAAGAAGTGAAGGTCACGTATTAGGGTAGAAGGTTAGTAGGGGTAGAGTGTTATCTTGCCTTACATAGCCCTAGTGCCTGTTGTAGGACTAGTTGATCCCTGTGTTCTTGACATATGTTGTTTAGTGTATTTTGATTATCTCACTATTTTGAAGTTGTTTTTCTCTTGCAGACTTTACACTGCTTTTCTTATTAACTGCTATGTTTTCTTCCATTGTTTTCTTCTTTTTTTACTTGGTTGATGCACTTGAGTCGAAGGTCTTTCGGAAACAGCCTCTTTACCTCCATGAGGTAATGGTAAGGTCTGCGTACACTACCCTCCTCAAACACCACTTTGTGAGATTTCACTGGGTATGTTGTTGTAGAATCAGGCAAATTAAGGTTCTTTACCATGTCAAGTCTGTCTGAAGGCTTTATTGTCTATACAACTCATTCAAACTAAGCAGCTTACTTGACTCGGATACAAGGAATCCATAAAATAGATACATAGCTAAACAAAAGCAGATTGTATTACACAAAAGGTTACTTTCTCTCCCTTAAGGAATAAAAACAATCACACTAGAACAATCAATACATGAACCTCTATCATAGGCAAAAGGTCATATTCCTTAAAGTTCCTTATCAATCTATGTATTTTTGTTTTGAACAAAAGACCAAAATGAGAGACAGAGAGAGAACGAGTGGCAGAGAGCATAAAAAGAATAATGAGACAGAGAGAGAACGAGTGGCAAAAAGCATAAAAAGAATAAAATTAAAATATAATTCACACACCGTGCATCTCGAGGAACAAAAGTAAATTTTCCTCCAGGACTAGCCCACATGGAAAATTCGTAGATGGCTGCACTCGATTGATCAACTCCGTAAGGCACACGTCTTGCCAATAGATCATCAACAACAGAACCATCACTGTCCAAAATGTCCAACGGTATATTCTCAGGCAAACCCTCTACGCTACTAAATGAGCTTGATTCAACATGGACATGACCCTTCAAAAGATAGCTCTCGCCTTTCAAATAGATAGGCTACAAACAGAAGAAAGTAAATGAGAAGACATGCATGATAAATGAACTAGTAGAATAGAAAAAATTCTAACTTCAAAAGGATCATACCGAAAGGTTAGATGTGTCAATGATCACAGATGAACTCCCAAAAGAAATACATGAATTTGGAAAGCTCAGCTCATGCACTCCCGGAGATTCTACGCACACGTGTTGAGAACCCTTCTGCAATTCAAGAGCCAGAAAAAGAAAATGAGCTTCTCGTGTTAGTTAGAAGATTTAAGAGAACTTTTTGAGGTGGACTAAACCAACCTTGATGTTCAAGTTCATTCTAGAACCATCTGATTGAGTCAGTAAACCATCCACATCATGGCTTGAGATTATGTTGACCCAAAAACCTTTTTGAACAAAATCTACCCCTTTAACATCCTCAGCGCCAACTTCTAAATTGATAAAACTCTGCTCCCAGCACCATTTATCTTGTCCTGATGATGCTATTGGATAATTGTTTTTTACCTGAAAATAAGAACATCATAATGCATTGCCAACTAATTGAAGGAATAGATTAACAGATGCAATAGATACTGTAATTTTAGCTTAGACTACTTCTGGATACAAATATTTCTTTAGAAAACTAAACATGAATAGAGTACATGCACTCCTTAATGCAGAAATAGGCAAGAATGTAAGGCTTGCAATGGTCAAATGGGATATTGTTACTTCAAAGCAGGAAAACGGAGGTTTGGGCATTAAGATCTTAAAATTACAAATGGGATATTAGTTTTCCACGTGGTTTGGGTTGGATTCCTAAGGTTCCGAGGAAGGTGTGCTTCTTCGTGTGATAAGCTACTAAAGGGGTAATTTTGACGGCAGAGATTCTTAGGAGACGAAAGGTTATTTGCATAAATTGGTGTTTCCTTTGTAAGGAGGCAGCGGCGGACGTGAACCATATTCTGTTACATTACAAATTAGCCATGAGTTTATGGGAAGATTATCTTTAGATGGTTTGGTGTTTCTTGGGTAATGCCAGGATCTGTGAAAAAGTTGATGTTCAGCTGGAAGAGCGGAGCTAGGAGAAGAAGGCACAAGGCTTGGAATATTACTCCTCTTGCTTTAATGATGGGTATTTAGAAAGAGAGAAATGCATGCCTAGGCAACGGAAAGGACCCGCTTGAACACCTTTGTCTATTGATTTAGATAGAAACCAGTTTTCTTGGATAAAGGGAAAGCACAAAAAAAAACTATAGGAAAACACAAAGTGTGAAGAAAAATTCACTCCATATACATCATCGACAAACAAATTAATAAAATGTATAGGTTAAACTTCTACTGGCTGTGTGTATGATGCTAACACAGTAATGAGAAGCAAACTCTAGTGAGCGCCTATGTTGGTCAGCATACTTCTTCATGCGCCGCTGAGCAGGCTGTCCTGTGCCTTTGAAATCATTTCAAGTCTGTCCCTTGCAACCTTGTATGCTGCTGGACATTTCCCTTGGTTCTTTGAAACATCTAATGGAGTCATGGGCTGCCGGCCCAAAACAATCTCATTTCTGCTGCTGATGACTTGTGCAGATTGTAACAAAACTGTGCAGTGTCAAGCAACTCCATCCAATTCCTCAGGCTCGCCGTCACATAATGCCTCAAATAAGTGATTAATCCTTTTCATCTATTTGTGGGTGATTCGCAGTAGAGAACTTTAAGTCTGTCCCCATCATATTGATAAAGTTATCTAAAACCTGCCTGTGAACCGAGTATCTCTGTCACTTACAATTTCAGCCGGAACACCAAAGTAATTAACCATATTTTATAGAACAATTCAGCAGCAACTTCCGATGAACACAAATTAGGTGCATCAATAAAAACTGAGTACTTCGAAAAACTGTCTACTACTACCATAATTGATGTCTTACCCTCAACCTTAGGAAACCCTGAAATAAAATCCATGATTACCGACAACCATGGCCGTTCTGGAATAGGCAAAGGTTGCAACAAACCTGCCTCCTTCTTACGTTCAATCTTGTCCACTTGAAAAACATGGCATGTCTTCACGTATACCTCTATATCGTTTTCCATTTTAGGCCAAAAATAAATCCGGGACAGTAGGGCCAACATACTCTCAACTCCTGTATGACCCGCCCAAGTAGTGTCATGCACCTCTTTCATCAAGTCTCTACGCAGTCCACCACCATTCGGTACCACAATCCTCCCCCGGTACCAAATGGTGGTGGACTGTGTAGAGACTTGATGAAAGAGGTGCATGACACTACTTAGGCTGGTCATACAGGAATTGAGAGGATGTTGGCACTACTGTCCCGGGTTTATTTCTGGCCTAAAATGGAAGACAATATAGAGGCATACGTAAAGACTTGTCATGTGTGTCAAGTGGACAAGATTGAACGTAAGAAGGAGGCAGGATTGTTGCAGCCTTTGTGTATTCCAGAAAGGTCATGGATGTCGGTAAGCATGGATTTAATTTTAGGGTTTCCTAAGGTTGAGGGCAAGGCATCAATTATGGTGGTACTTGGTAGTAGACAAGTTCTCGAAGTACTCAGTTTTTATTGTTGCACCTAATTGGTGTTCGTCGGAAGTTGCTGCTGAATTGTTCTATAAAAATGTGGTGAAGTACTTTGGGTTCCAGTTGATATTGTGAGTGACAGAGATACTCGGTTCACAGGCGGATTTGGACAGCCTAGTTCATTATGATGGGGACCGACTTGAAGTTCTCTACTGTGAATCACCCACAAACAGATGGAAAGGATTTATCACTTATTGGAGAAATATTTGAGGCATTATGTGACGGCGAACCAGAGGAATTGGGTGGAGTTGCTTGACACTGTGCAGTTCTTTTACAATTTGCACAAGTCATTAGCAACAGAAACGAGTTCGTTTGAGATTGTTTTAGGTAGACAGCCCATGACTGCATTAGATGTTGCCAAAACGAAGAACCAAGGGAAATGTCCAGCAGCTACGGGGCTGCAAGGGACAAACCTAAAATGATTTCAGAGGCACAAAACAGCCCGCGCAAGGCTCAACGACGCATGAAGTATGTTGACCAACATAGGTGCTCACTAGAGGTTAATGTGGGTGACTAGGTATTGCTGAAACTCACGCCCCATTTCGGGAAGCAAACTGTGAGTAAGATTCGGCATAGGGGATTGATCCTAAGTACGACGGCCTATTTGAAATGGTACAACAAGTGGGTGAGGTTGCTTACAAATTGAAGCTGAAAGGTTAAAGATTCATCCCATTTTCCATGTGAGTTTCTTGAAACCTTACTTTGCAGATGATGGTGATCCGAATAGAAACGGATCGAAGAGGGCTCCTCCTTCTATTCCGACATAGTTTGATACTGAGATAGAAGAGATCCTTGATCACCAGGTTGTTGGCACAAGTAATAAGAATACCAAGACTGAATTTTTGGTACAATGGAAAGGCAAGAGTGCGGCAGATGTTGTTTGGGAGAAGGCGAAGGACTTGTGGCAATTTGATGACCGAATCAATGTCTGTCTCAAAACAGTCTCGATGAAGGCATCGAGTTCAAGGGGTGGAGGTGGTTTTTTAGATCCTCAGTCTAGCTAAGCAACGCCGGTAGGGGCATGGGCGCATGGCAAGGACTTGTGCATTGGACTTGGCATGGGCATGGGGAAACAATGCAGTTGTGCGGCTAAGTGTTAAAGTGCAGCATTGTGTTCAAGATGCTTGAGTGTTGGCAAGGCAGCTTGGACGTGCAAAGGCAAAGACAGACGTATGGCACCTTTGGGGGCATACGTGCAAACAGTGGCATCGACAAGGCAAGGCAGTTTGTTGGCTTGACAAGGCAAGGCTGTGGGGACTTGATGATGGCAAGACAAAGCTGGACAAGTGTTGGCACGAGTTGGCAGAAATGAAGAAATAAAACTAAGGCTGGCAGCAGGCAGAATTATTCCAAGTGTGGGTAGATGCAATTTCAGCTAAGGCAAATGATTGGCATGAGTGAGGCACATGGGCATAGGCATTTGAATTCGAAATGTATTATGACTATTAGAATATGACTGTTGTAAATTAGTTAAGTTCAGATAAGATTTTTGTTAAGGCATATGCCAAGCACATGGGCAGTTGTAACTGTTTGTAACTGCCTTGTGTAGAGATTTTAAATGGGGGCAGAAATTCAACTAAGGATTCAGAGAGTGTTCTGTGCCTTAGTGAATTAGTGAAGCTTCTTCCTTTGTTGAATATTGAAATTAATTAAGGTTGGGATTCGTTCCTGTACGTTTTGTGTGTTTGTCAAATCACTACGCTGCCGAAAAGAAAGAAACAGTCTATACTTAAGACAGATTCGTGTTGTATTGTGAGGCTGAAGTTTGTGAGTGTTGCAGACTGCCTAGCAGTGGTGTAGAGAAAGAAAATCACCCCTCTATATAATCGCAAAACACTAACTTATTTTTAACAAGAAAATAAAAACACAAACCTTCTGTTACCAGATATAGTTAGCTAATAACAAGGGGGGATAAAAGCAAAGGAAAGACATTGGGATGTAAATACACAGACAGAAATGCAAAGGATCCTAAACAGGAAGAACAAGGACATAGGTGGGGGTATTACCTCAACCCTGTATTTACCAGGGAGAACATTTGAGAAGAAAAATTCATTACTCTCATTTGCCAAACCAATTGTCTTCTTATCGTCTTTATTTCTCCCATCCAGGTGCAGAAGAGTCAAAGAAACTGAAGAACCACATTTCTCCTTACAAACAACAGAGCCATGTATACTTACTTGGGCCTTCAAAAGAAGAAAAGGAGTGATTAACGAACATTTCATCTGAAGTCAGATGGACTGACTTTACTACCATATCCACAACTTAGATAATTACTTTGACACGACATGAAAAAAATGGCATATCTTCAAAGCAGTCCTTAGTTTGAATTCTAATAACAAACTCAAATACCTGATAGAATTTGACATCCAATATCGGACTCCTGACTGAAACATCAATATGAGAAGGAGAAAATAGAAGCTCTTTAGCGTTCTCAAGTTTTGCTGGGATTGCAGATAAGCGATAATCACCAGGAGGAACCTGTAGCAAGTTGAGATAAAACATTAAAGTGTTTCAAACAGAAAATATTGACAAAGTTTTTAAGTTCCATTACATCTGAGGATGATGATAGAAAAATCCACTCTACACAAAGCTACAAGTTCCTCCTTTGTTCTTCATTTTACCAGCTAGACCCATCACATCTTCCCCATTTTAAACATCAGTTTTTACAGCTGGTGAACAAAAACCCACTAACAGAACTTCAAAAAATATTGAATATCTGCTGGCCCCAATACATCTCTTGTTCCCTATCTCTTTTTTTTAGATGACAAGGGAAACCCGCAGCAGCTACCCTTTGGGTGCGCACAGGGTAAAACCTCCGCTCCTATGCAATAGCTCGCAAACTACATAGGAGAGGTAACCCGCACTAGGCAAGCCTGGTGCGATGAGCTCGACCCAGAAGGCAACCCCTTGCTTTCGCTGGCAAGGGGTTTCGAACTTGAGACCTCCAACATGGAAGTCCCAAGCTCAAACCACTAGGAAGTAACAGTATAAACAACAAAACCTACAATAATCAATCATCAAATTTTCTCATCGCTTCTGCCACCAAAGACGTAAGGGGTCCTGCTTGTTGACAATCTGGTCATTCTAAGGAACTTTTGAAAAAATTATCAACATTCCTCTTGAAAAAAAAGTTTCTCTGACCACAATCTTTTTGTTATCTTTTAACTATCTTCTAATAAGAAATTGGTGGTTGGCAGGCAAACTAAAGCAAGCTAAGTCCATTATTTAAGAGGAGAAGAGTAGAGGGGTGGATCTCACTCCCAAATTTGGAGGGTTGCGGTTGGCCAAAAGGGCTGGCTCCTTGAGATTTCTCGGTCACCAAACATAATATAGAATTGGTGATTGGCAGTACTTTCATGCAATTACTAAGAATAAAAAAAACAAAAAATGATGTTTGATGATAGACCAAAATTGGAAAAACAATGCCTTCTATACAAAAATACAAGAATACAAAGTTGAGCAATGAAGTTGAAAAGTGTCCTCTTTCACCTAAAAGCTTAAGCCCAAGATACTAGATATGGAGAACCTACAGTCTCATCCTTCCCATAAAAAAATTAGCAATGGAGAATGCAAAAATCTTGTCTCAACCTTTCTCTAACACAAAAATTGTTCCCCACATACCAAAAGATACTTTTCACACACAGAGACAAACAGAGGCATGGTTAAGTAACTCTCTCATATAAAAAACAATAAAGCAGAATATAGACTAGATTTGAGGCAAACTTAGAAGATTCGGCTATTTCCTTCAAGTTAATTATCCTATTACTCATCGGTTACTGACCAGTTGGTTCTTCTAGATCACTACTGATCAAATTAACTTCTGAAGACAGCATGCTGAGCTCCCTCCAACAACACCCCACCCACCCAAATAAAGAAATGTTGTGTCTTAATAAACAAGCACCAATAAATTATGGATTTCTTGCTGTGCATCCTCCCACCCCCTCCTGGGAGTCAGGAAAAGTATGTTTATTGATGCACCCTACAGATCATGCTTTCCCGTAACGGGGCTACTGTGTTAGATACATGCCATTATACTTTTGATTATCCAATTTCACCTATGCAGCACCCTATAACAGTGATGGAAAGTATTCAAGAAGCAGAAAAAAGTAAAAATAATATTCACTCTGCCATACCTCAAAGCAAAAATGGCCACTCTCATCAGTAAGTTTCACTTGAGGTTTGACGTTTTGCGGGCCATGAGTCAGAGCTACCTGCGTGCACATAACCATTTGCAAGAGGATAATGGAAATATCAAAAGAAACTGCAAATATTATTTACGTTCTGACCATTAAACTAGACAATTAACAACTTGGGGTAGGTGTATGATACTGACTTGTAAGGAAGTAAAAAACTAGTATCAAGCCATTAAAACATACCAACCAAACTCATTTGACATAAAAATTATCAGTGCATAATTGCTAACAGTAACTTCCACAAAGTGAACTAACCACTCATAAAGAAAAAGGTTATATTACACAGAAATGTCCAACCAGCATAACAAACTAATTTCAGATTTGAACTATGTCTCATGTGCAAAACACCAATAGCCTAAGAAAGTTGCAAATTTGATAGAAGAACAGAAGAGGAACATGATACCTTGGCTTTGAATTCGGAATTAACTGTTTGTGCAACACCACATACATCATATGATGCAGCTTTGATGTCAGAGATAGAAGCCATATTAGGCAATACCTATACAATCATTAGTATGGTGGAGGTGGAACCACCAAAAAAAGGGGGCAGTTAGTAACAATTTGGAATAAATGACTATATAACAAACTATCTGCACTAAAAGGAGATAGATCTTGCAAATCATCATTATAAATTTCTTAAACGATGCAGTTATAAGCTTACCAAAAAGTCAATGAGCCTGTCAAATCTGTAGTGCACTTTCTTTGCTTCTATTGTGTATCGTTTAGACGTGACCTGGAGATGCTTTGAGAGTCAATCAAATGCAAAAAATAAAAATAAAAATAAAAATGGGCTATGAAGCATGCACATTAGAGAAGAACAAACGTGAGATTTCTATTGAGGGTGAAGCAACTATCCTAACAATGAAAGCAAGGTCCCTGAGCTGATCAATAACTATTGCTTCTCCCTTTTTCTTTGTTATTGAACCAATATTTCTCTACTTGGTCCTTTTTGGACTTTCAGGCTTAAACTTGCCTTGACTTCTACTGTTAATTTTTTTGTGACAGCTACATGTGGCTGTGGGGGTTCTTTATTTCGTATTGGGGCATCACCTGAGTCAGCAAGTCATAGAGTGGCGTCCATAACTTTCAGCAACTTGATATTTTTTATCAGCATTTCAGCAACCTAAGTTTTCTGAGTGTAAAATCAGATACTTCCCGTTGTAACCCCTTAGTCAATCCTATTTGGCCTTAATTACTAGTAATGTCATGATTTCTGTTACTTCGAGGTGGAAATTTTTTACAGGAGCCAATTAGCACCTTCAGGCAAAATTACTGCAACATATGTCATCTATGAAATCCGGACAGATGATTGTACCATCGTTACAGTGAATCATGGCAAACGATGTGATAATAGAGGCAAGTCAATGTCAGAGAGCTGAAAGAGAAAATGGCTCACATATATTCCATGAGGCATCTGCTATACTTTTCATATACAGGGAGCGAACTTAATATGGCCATTATGGAGTAGGTTGCAAGAACACATCATTGAATGTTTAACTTTTTAAAAATATAAATTATCACTTAACAGTAAAGTTAATTAGTTTAATTGCAATAAAAACTTTTTTTATCACATAAATATATCTTGCAATAAAATCTTTTTCAAATAAATCGAATGAAAATAAAAAGATTACTTCAAAAGCGAGAAAACATATTAAAAGTTTGCACGAAGTGAAAATTGCACACAGAAATATACACGAGGAAAATATTTGAACATCCCCGAGGTTTTAGAATATTGTGCCCCCTACTCTAACCCAGAAAAATCAATCTTTTCATATATTCTAGCAAAATCCACTATTTGGAAAACCCTGCATCTTACACCATTTCAGTCAACTCAATCAAGCATTTGAGGTCCTTACAAAAAAAAATCCAAGCTTTTGAGGAAGCGAAAGGCAACAACAACATCATAACCAACGTAATCCCAAAGTGGGTCAACGAGGAAGTGAAAGGCAAGGTATTGAACACAAAGGAATGATGATACTAATTCCTAACCACACTGGGTAGCAGACAGAGCTTAAAGGCACAATCAGATATTCTTACTTTTAGCAAATAGACAACCACAGAAAAGACTGATGCTAAAGACAATCTGGTAGTATTTAAAACAAATTGTCAATTCTTCAATGTACAAAACTTTGAAGCTATAACGAGGCTGCAAATAGAATTACCTGATCAAGCTTGTAATATCCTTCTTTATCAGTGATAGATTTTTTTTGTCCATCAACTAAAATTTCAACACCCTCAATTCCGTTACCATCTCCATCAACCACACGACCCCCAACAGAAAATCCAGTGACCTATGAAAAAATAAAATGCAACAGTTTTTTGACACATTCTTTTACTTAAGGAATTACAGGGAGAACCTGATGTATCAATGATTCTAAAGGACAAATACTCGGAACATGTGATAATGCATAGAACTTGATACAACCAATTTGTCAAGTAGAAAGAGTACAGTTACTGAATAAAGCATCCATCCTCTACCTTAGGTTTTACAGAAAAAACAATCAAGGAGAAGATTAGAGAAGCGTACATTATGGCACTAGAAGAAGAAAACATGCACCATCCGGGTATAATAAACTAGCTTGAAGTGTAAAGAACACATAAATATAGCTTGGTCCATTAACACAGGGTGTCAAAAATGGAGGTGAAAAGGGCTCTGCATGCTCTTTTGTGCAGTAACCAACAATTTACTAAAGTAATTTCATTTTTCATTGGCTGATCATACTTTCTATAGAAAATGGCTGATTAACAACTCAAATAATATTTCTCACATAAACATGTAGCTTTTTGATGAAGAAATACGTAGCTTTCTTGATATGAAAGAGAAATGAAAAGATTGATGTTCAAAGCAAACAACTGCTCACCACAAAAATACTTTTCATTGTCATAGAATCTTTCTAACTTTCAAAAAAAATCCTCGAACTAAATGGATGTGTGAGATTATATAGTGCACAATGAATAATTTATCCAAGTGATTAAGAGAATTTGAGTCTTTGAAATGGCAGTTGCAATTGAAAGATTTAAACATAAGCAGTCAAATAGGTTCTAATACCTTGTTATTAAGACATTTTCTCACCAACAAAAATAGCAGCAAACTGAAGTTTTTACATACTTCTCAGCAGATACTTAGCCAAAAGGACAATTTTTAATTCCCACAAAATACAATAGAGGCCCATTTAAACCTTGGTAAGAAGGAAACAACATGCAATACCATACCTGAAACTTTTCCGGCACTATTACATGGTCATGCTGAACCGATATCGACATTGAAGAAGGTGAAACATCAAAAATTGTGTTTTCACCCTTGTAGAAGGGTATAAGCTTGTAAACCCCTGCAGTTAGTTCAACAGATCAATCCTTATAACCGAGAAGAGGGGGTAAAGGTTATGATAAATGGTATCTCACCCAATTAGAAAAGGTAGATACTCATACCAAAACACACTTAAAATGTTGAACAAACCATCTAGTACTCGAACAGCAATAAATATTCTTGATTTTTTAGTTTTTCTTCATCAGTTTCTTCTTTTAGTTGACCAAATGGCACGAAAAAATAATAGTGACGAAGCATTCTGAACTTCGTTTTCCGGCAACAATCATTGTTAATATCCTACTGAAAGAAATGCAGTGTTAACTGACTGCGCAACACTTTTGAATGACCTCGCCAAACCCACAGCAGGCGTCCACTCCACCAAAAGTCTCTTTGCGAACTGTGTGAAGGAATATGAAAAACCAGAAAAGGAGGACAACCAATCATCTCTTGCATGAACAGAATGAGTGAAGATCTTACGGGGAAAGGGTGACAGCTCAAAATGTCAAATAAAATGGAGAAACTAGTGACAAAGTAGAACATATAAACAACCCAGCTTTACCTAAATCCTTGTCATTTAATTCTTGTGAATCAAAGGGGATATGATCGAAGGTACCGGAAGTGTGAGTATAGAGAGCCCTCTTTGGAAAACTTTTAGAAAGGAGATCATATGCATCCAACCAAGGGAAGTCCTTCAACTTGGTTGCTTGAATCTTTTACCTCAACACTGCTTCAGAATTAGCAACATCTTTTGCAGCAACTTGTAGCATTCCCAGACCCCAGTCACTTACCTCTAGGATAGCTTCATCTATAGCCAGATGTAGATAGAAGAAAGGTGAAATTGACAGGCTATACTTGAGGGAAATTGGGCTGAGAAAGGTGTCTCAATAGCGAGTAGTAATTGGAAAGCCTAGTACAGACGGTCTTTAATTAAACTTATTTCTGTGGATGAAAATGGCCACTCTTTTTCAGGTTATGCAGGGTTCAAGAGAGATCTCAATGATATGGGGAGAGAGAAAATTAGTAAAGTTGACCACAGAAACATTGTGCATGTTGTTATTAATAATACTCTAATTCTTTAAATCTGGTCAGATCCTAGAGGCCAGGAAAAAAAGTCCTAGAGGCACTATGCCCCAAGCTTTTTGTGGACTCCAGCAATGGTTCACATTGAACTTTGCTCAGGAACATTTGCTCGACTAGTAATCTAGAGGAGAATGAAATATTCTATAACTGCAATAGTGAGGGTGGGGAACGCCTTAATGATAAAGATACACCATGAATCACTCTATAAGAAGGCAAATGCAATGATGAACTTGTTCCTTTGAAATTGCTCCACTTCTTCCATTGTCATAGCTGAAATTCAACAAAAATTTCTTTTTTGGGGAATAATACAATTTCTTCGAATTTCAAACTTGGTGACATTGTCTCCTATTATATTGAAAAACCTCCCTATTTCTACTTTCTCTTGTCAAAATGGTAGTAGTGGGATGCATTAGCTGCTCTCAGATCGAGTGACAGGAACAACTGCTACAACAGATTTATTAGCAATCATTGCACTTATGGCTCAAACCGTATCCTCATAGTAAAATTCCCAAATAGCCATAGCTACAATTCAAGAATCTCCTCTCTCAATAAAAATTTAGGCATACTCACTTCAATCTGTAAAAGAGTTGCCTTATAAGAGACTTAACCAAACAGGTAATTAAGTGCAATTTTCTTACACTCTCATTCGAAATTTAAATTGGGTGAACTGTGACATAGCTTAGAGGTCTGAGTCCTGCGCCATGTGAACTAAGCCTAATATTTAAGTGGAGATGGATAGAGGGGTGGGTCCATAGTCCCCCGAGATTCAAAGGTTGTGGTTAGATAATCCAAAACGTGCTTAAAACCCAGTTTGACCAGCTTACAAGTTTTACCCAATCACCCTCTAAAATATCTGACAAAGCTAAATGATATGTTTTAAGTTATTGTTGCAATAACAAGAAATACTTTTAATCTCTTATTTGATCTTCGCATGTCTTATTTTTATATGTTTTTCAAGAATACAAACCTATGCACTAAAAACTTGCAAATATTTATATAATGCTTACACATAGCCAAATCAGAAGAATTACACCAGCAAAAATAAAAGTTTTACCACAAGGAATGGATTTCAACGAGAAGATTCCATTAGCATCTGTCACATTGTGGCAAAGTGCTTCTCCCAATCCTAGATCACCAGGTGAATTTTTGGAGCCCTTAGGGCAATCAACCTTTGTGACATCATCTGAGTATAAATAGATATGAACTCCCACTATGGGATTTCCCTGCAATACAGCTTATTAGAAAATATCAAAAGAATCTCAACATACTATTATTTGGAACAAGAGAAGCCATGTCGGAGAGTCACCTAATCATATTCTAATCCTTCTCATGGAAATAAGGTGTTGATTTCATAATTGCTTGGTATCACAAAAAGGGAATAGGGAAACAAATAGGTC
The DNA here is from genome assembly GCA_036250405.1 of Solanum raphanifolium. Lineage (NCBI taxonomy): Eukaryota > Viridiplantae > Streptophyta > Magnoliopsida > Solanales > Solanaceae > Solanum > Solanum raphanifolium. The sequence goes on along the minus strand of JAJOOE010008534.1, from coordinate 3,514 downwards.
AATTGTTCGCTAATTCATGTCAATAACACTAGTATGATCCCAAAACAGATATATGTTTGTTGTCTTTGCTTCATAGTTTGTGCACTTTCATTTGAATAAGAATGAATAGGAAAACAGTCACCATAGTAAAACGACTAGATAACAGAAGGCAACATCAAAAGAATAAAACTAACATCCAAAAGAAAAGAAAATCCTATATCTATTTGCCCTTACATGTATAGGTATATCACATTGATGCAGCACCAGAAAGGGAAACCAACATATCAAGAACGCTGTAATCATCATTTCTTCCCTTTACATGTAAGAACCTTCTATCCATCTTAATCAATTGTCTGAATAGTCGTCTTACGAAAACGAGTTTATCTTAGATTAACAGAACTTATTCCGCAAGATTACTAGGTTTTCAGGTTCTTGGTCTCCATAAGATAGGTTAGCCTACTAGGAAATTAGGGCTACTTCAACTATCTAGAATTATTTTTGCATTGTTTAACAAGAAGGTAATGAGAGGTATAATTCCAAGCAAGCTTAAAAGTTTATTTTAAATCCTAAGTTGCATGTCTATCTCAGGCAAAATTAGCAATCTTTTAATATATTTCTCCACTGCACTAGTATGTGCAAGTAAACATTTCCTTCTGCTAAAATTAAACCGGTGCAAGGAAGTAACTTTTCATTTCCTTTATTTCTCTTTACAACATCACTCATTTTTTCTTTGAAATGGTAAGTATTTCTCTTTACCACATTACTTAGGAACCACTATCCACATAACTTGCTTGAAATAGAATAGGACTATTTTATATTAATTTTGCATTATGATACCAAGGTAGCCATACAACATTGTCTCATAAAGAAGTTGAGATTCCACCTCTCATAACTCACTAGAGGAAGAAACAACCTTGGCTATTAAGATCTCCACCTCCTTCCCGCATTTTCATCACTTTCAACTATGTGAGAGAACACATAAGTAGGTACAAATTTTTTCGATCATAATATTCGAAATACCTCTAGTCAGTTTTAGCAATGATCATGTCTTGAATTGTGAGTAAATATACTCCAAAGTGAAATGACTATGAAATACAGATTATGCATAATTAAAAGGTCTCCTTGAACTATCAATTTCTTAGAAGAAATACATGCAAATTGTAACAAGTCGCAGCAGCAACTGTAATATAAAACTTAAAACAGAAACACAGATAAAGTCATTAATAGAGAAACTCACCTGAGCAACCACAGATCCACGAATATCATAACCAGGTACAAAGAAGAAGTCCTCCAATATTCTATTTTCGAAACCCAAATCAATCTGCAATGAGAACCAACATGGTAGATTCAAGTAATTATTCAATCAATGGTACTTATTCCAAATGGATGTACAGTAATTTAGGAAGTAGACATGGTAAACAAAGTCGATGAGATTACACGGAAAGAAAAAATGGTAATCAAAAAGAACATGAGGGACTCAAAATGCACCTCGGCCGATCCTCTAACTTGAACATTCAGGTCATGACGTGATGCACGTAATTTGTACTTCCCTGATGAAGATCAATTGGTACATTCAGATTTGTAACAGAATAATTGCATGTTAAGCACACACAAACAATCTATTCATAAACTAAATGTCATAATCATACCTATCCAAAAAGTAGCATCAGAATCATGCAGTTGTTCAATCTAAATATATAGATTATTTGTATTTTCTCATCTAAGTATATGCACACTAAAAAAACAACCAAACAACTTTTAGGTTAACCATACCGGGTATAGCGTTTGTGAAGGAGTATGCTCCTCTGGGTGTTGATAATGCAGAGGACACAACATCACCTGTGGGAGACAATAGCTCAACGTTCACATTTGATGGACCTCCATCTTTCAGAGCGCAGCTCTCCCCACCAACATTTCCCACAATTCGTCCAGATACAGTGAACCTGCAGAAACAGTGACTCAAGAAAATTAGCATGTACAGAAGTGGGTAATCCATAGTGCACATTATATGGAATGTATTGATAAATAGCTGTGTGGGAAACAAAATAAACACTGTAAAAGATTAAAGTTCCCCCTCTTTTGTTCTCTATTATGGAACAAAGACTCCAAAGACTAATTTCAATGCTATAAGAAGAAGAACAAACCCGGTGAAGCGAAAATTTATATCTTCATTGCCATTGCAGCCAGTATGATCAATTGAAACAGGTACCTACAGAAAGATCCTCCTTTGGTCAGATACACCAGCCAGAAAAGAGGGGGGGGACATTGAGCTGCATCAATGAAAAGTGCAAATGCTAACAAAATTGTCGTCAATATAAGATTGAAGACACTCAACTTGTTCAGGATCCCATGACCATCCCTCTGGTCCATTGACTTTGATCAAGAAAGAACCCTGCAAAATGATTTCAATACGATGTGAGAAATTCTTTCATTTCTCAAAAAACAAGTGAGAACACCGATGGCAAAGAAAGGAAGCAAATATAAACCAAGAAGACAGGCTGTGAATGGACTAATAAAATAGTTGTATCTAGGATATTCTAGGATCTTACAAATATAGTATAGCTTGTAATTATGTTTTTGATTCTCTTTCTTTCTTAAGAATATGTACACCTAGTTATTTAAACCCAATGACTTGAGGGAATAATCAAGTTGAGTTTCTCTCACTTCTCTTTTCCTTTTGTCTTTTTTTTTTGACAAAGTAAAAGTTCCATTGTTGGCATCAAGTGGATGCATAATAGTTACAAAAGTAGAGTAGCAAAAACAACTTATCAGCTCCAGTACATATCTAGTTAAGAGCTAGGAAGCTGACAAAATTCAAGAAGGTATAAATTTATTGGGGACAAATAAACCCAGCTATACAAAAACATAAGACATCTAGCTTTAGTTGATACTCCATCAAAGCATCTCATATTCCTTGCATTCCAGATATTCCGAAAAATGGTAGCAAGTGTCATCTTCCAGATTCTCTTGATGGTGCTATACACTTTCCAGCAACTCCAACTCTCAAAAACATCCCTGATATTCTGTGGCATGACCCAACTTAGTTCAAGTAGTGTTTATAAACATACTCCATAAATCTGTTGTCACTAATCTGTTGTCACATGCCCAATTTTGGCTAGGTTATCTCGAGTCGGACAACATTTGCATTAATGTGGGTAGTTTGGAGAAAGGGAAATAGTAGAGTTTCTATCCATTGAGGAGTAGTCTATGCTCCCTTTTTTTTTTTTTTGAGATTGGTAACTGTTTCTATTTCTTGAAATCAGTACATGGGTTGTACTGAAACCATATTTAGATAATGAACTCTAAAGGCACTGTCCTATCCCTATAATGAGTCTAAAACATCATTGATAGAGACAGTGTCATTAGAGTAGATCTGATTACACCAAAAACACAAAGTTAGAATACAATTCAATTTTACTTGCTGCATATTACTCTCCCTATTCTCAAAAACACTAAGATTTCTCTCTTTCCAGACAGTCCACCAAATAGTAGCAGGAATGATTCTCCAGTTGCTTCTGTTCTTTGCTTGTAATCC
>JAJOOE010008533.1:0-24778 GCA_036250405.1 Solanum raphanifolium | reverse complement strand
ATAGGCCGACTGAACTTGAAAAGTAAAGGCAATATGAAAAGAAGGAATAACACAAACCGAAGTCAAGAACTAAAATCTAACTAACAATGGAATGCACACGAGTGTAGAAAGAACTAACTAAAGTAATCTATAAGCTAACTACACCTTACTGGTCCCCCATAAGCCCAGAAGGTACACTCGTGCGCAAGTTAAATAAAAACCCAAACGGACCCCCATAACCTTGACGAGTACACAAAATAACAATAACTAAAGAGAATTGCATATAAGAACCCAAGAACGGAGAGCATCAAACCAGAACCTCAACCCTAATTAGTAGAATATGACAGTCCGGAGGCCGGACCTCTAACCGGATGCTCACCAGAAGTACCCAAGTAACCAATCACAAGTATCAAGTATATGAGGCCAGAACTCTAACCGAATGCTCACCAGAAGTACCCAAGTAACCAATCACAAGTATCAAGTATCTGAGGCCGAAACTTTAACCAGATGCTCTATATAAATATCTGGGCAATAGAGGCCGGACCTTAAACCGAATGCTCCATATAAATATCTGGGCAATAAAGGCTGAACCTTGAACCGGATGCTCTATAAAGGTGCCAATGTAGCTGCTGAAAGAGTCCTAATCGATTCACGCTCATAAATGTCTGTGGAACGCCGTCCATACATAGTCAATCAATGTAAGTCCTTGGAATCGAATCGAAAATCAAATTCAAATCGCGAAGCAGAATTAGCGACGCCGACGTAACTCGTGAAGCCGTAACATCGGGGAAAATAAGGATAACTAAAGTCGGAGCAAGCGTATCGCCTAGCTAAGGCCCAAAGTATCAGACTCAAGTCTGCTACACCAGTCTACATGGATCTAAGCTGGCCGAGCGACGTCGGGGAAAAACTAAGGCCTATTGGATCTAAATCATGTATTCTAAGGCAAGCCCTAGTCAAACCTAAACTAAGGCCCAACATGCTTCAAATAAACATTAATTAAGCATGCAAGCACTTCACATAGCGAGGAGGGTCAATTAATAATACAAAACATGCTCACAGTTACCCGATAATTCTCAAAATAGGTCGAAAACATGATTTCTAAACACCTATGCATGATGCAATAACTGCCAACCCAAATCTTAACTAATCAACATGCATTCACACTCTCAAGCTCAATCTAAGAGAGGGAAACCGTAGCCTACCTGTAGGTCGATTACACGCGCTCCAAAATTACTTCTCTGAAGCTTTCCCTTTCTGAACGTCCTCAAAACGCTGCCCCGCTATCAAAAATAGAGTCACAACGTTATTACGGTCGTTTAGACACCAAAATCACAACAAACGGTGACGAGTCAATTTTGGGGTCAAAACGGGAATCGTGGGACCCGCGCTGAAAATTCCGAAATTACCCCAAAAGTAGGTTCTTAACAGCTCCCCGAATTTGTGTTCCAAAATGGGACACAATTCGGGGCTCAGAAACCACACAATATCAACATGCAACCAAAACCCAATTTTTCTCAAGAACTAGAAATGTGACAGCAGCTGAATCAGTATATTTACCAGAGACTGGAGGTCTACAGTGAAATGCGACAACACCACGACGTTCTCCTCGAAAAACCACTCAATATAGCCTCAAAAATCACTGAAATCGGACCTAAAATGGCTGAGAAAACAAGTCTCAAACATTTCCAAAATCAAGCTCACAAAAAGGGTCATGGCAGCAGGTATTTTGTGAAATTTACCTCGAACGGGGACCCCAAATCAGATTCCGAGCTCACCAATCAGTTGTCCTAAAAAAATCTCACAACTTTGCCTTTTGAATCGCCCATATCGGACCTGTATAGCTCAAGGTATCGCACTTTTAAAATGAGGAATAAAGCTAAGTTGGGGTTTTAAAAAGGGCGAAACCGGTCGCTAAAACCCAAAAACTGGTCGTTAAAGGACCAAACTCTGGTCGCTAAGGAACTGCACCAGATCTCAGATTTGGCTAAATTCTTCAAAGTCTCCGACGGGGTGCTCGAAATTCGTTCGGAACATGATAAAATTAAAACAGATATGCTACCCTACTTAAATCGACATTTCGGACTCAACGGCGCAGTCGAATTTTCCATACGAGGTCATCTTAACAAAAAGTGGGTCCCATACCCAAATGCCATTTTAACCAAAATCCACCGAGGGTTGGAATGAGTCCGGAGACCTCTGGAGTCGAACGAAAGGTCGTTCTAGACCAAACTCAACATTCCGGAGCTAACCGCGCTGACAGAATTTCCATCCAAGCGCGTTTTCCAAGAATGTTGACCAAAGTCAACCTTAGGCCAAATTTCAAAGGCTAAAACGCCTAATGGCACCGACTCACACTGAAAACCTCGGGAGTCATGCCGACCAAGCTACTTGCCTGAAATGACCCTTCAGAAGCTGATGGAATCGTCATAATTGGATTCCGATGTCATCTTTTTGAACTTTTGATAGAAAATGATCGTTCAAGGTTCATAAGCTCCAAAACACTAAAACTCTCACTATAACTAAACGACCGACCAGGTGACTGAACTGACAGTCCCAGTAAGTTATAAATGACTTGGGGTCGCTACAGGAACCCTCTAAACAACACACAGAAGGCTAGACACAGAAATGACCAGGAGGACTATTACAATATCCACTACTAAACAGAACTTTCGTCCACGAAAGAAAAGATCAAGAAGTACCTGAAGGCTCAAACAAACCGGGAAACTCCTCTCGCATCTCCTACTCGGTCTCCCAAGTAGCCTCCTCGACTGGACGATGCCTCCAACGGACCTTAACAACAGGAATGGCTCTCGAGCGCAAACTCCTCATATCTCTGGCTAGAATGGCAACTGGCTCCTCTACAAATGTCAAACGATCATCCAACTCGACTGCATCATACTGGAGCACATGGGACTCATCAGGAACATACCGCCGTAGCATCGAGACATGGAACACCGGGTGGATGGATGAAAATGCTGGAGGTAGGGCCAACTCTTAAGCAACATCCCCAACTGTCTAGAATATCTCAAAAGGCCCAATGTACTCGGGGATAAGTTTGCCCCACCTCTCAAACCTCATCACGCCCTTCATGGGCGACACACGGAGGAATACCCGGTCACCAACTGCAAACCTCAACGGTCGACGCCTGTGATCCGCGTAACCCTGATGTCTACTCTGAGCCGTCCTGAGCCTATCCTGAATCACCCTCACCTGATCCAAGGCCTCCTGAAGCAAATCTGTACTATGCGGCCTAGGCTCTGTAGACTAAAACCAACCAACTGGAGAGCGACAACGCCTACCATATAAGGCCTCGAATTGGGCCATCTGAATACTAGAGTGGTAGCTGTTGGTGTACGCAAACTCCGCCAAAGGCAAGAACTGGTCCCACTGACCTCCTAAATCCATAACATAGGCCCGCAACATATCCTCAATGACCTGAATAATAAGCTCTGATTGGCCATCCGTCTGTGGGTGAAAAGCTGTGCTATGGTGGACACGGATGCCCAACTCCTCCTGAAAAGCGCTCAAAAAGTTGGAAGTGAACTATGAACCCCAGTCTGAAATGATAAAAATAGGCACGCCATGAAGACGAACCACTTCCCTAATGTAGAGACGAGCCAACTTATCGGCACTGAAAGTAGTGTGAACAGGAAGGAAGTGTGCTGACTTGGTCAATTGATCCACGATGACCCAAATACTGTTAATACATATAGAAGTCCGAGGCAACCCCACAATGAAGTCCATAGTGATACGCACTCACTTCCACTCCGGAATAGGTAATCTCTGGAACTCGCCACCAGGCCTCAAATGCTCGGCCTTCACCTGCTGGCAGCACAAACAACGGGATACGTAGTCAGCAATATCTCTCCTTATGCCACACCACCAGTAATGCTGCCTCAAATCACGATACATCTTCGATGTGCCCGGATGGATAGAATATCTAGACTCATGGGCCTCAGGAAGTATCGACTGTATCAAATCTCCAACTCTCGGAACACAGATGCGGCCGACGAGTCTCAACACTCCATCAGGATCTAAGGTAGCCTGACCACCATCACCCGCTAACACTCGATCTCTAATGGCCACCAAGGCCTCATCCTCAAACTGGCAACCACGGATCCTATCAAGCAAAGAAGACTAAACTCCCACATAGGCTAATACCTGTCTGGAATCTGAAATATCAAGTCTGATCATCCGGTTAGCTAAGGACTGAATGTCCAAAGCCAACGGTCGCTCCGAAAGAGAAAGGAAGGCTAGACTACCCATACTCCCCGCCTTCCGGCTCAAGGCTTCCGCTACTACATTCGCCTTACCCGAATGGTAGATAATAGAGAGGTCATAGTCCTTCAGCAGCTCAATCCAACGACGCTGCCTCGAATTAAGGTCCATCTGGCTCATGATGTATTAAAGACTCCTATGATCGGTATAGATCTCACATTGAACTCTATACAAGTAGTGCCTTTAAATCTTAAGCGCGAAAACTACCGCCGCCAACTCCAAGTCATGAGTGGGGTAGTTGCGCTCCTGGATCTTAAGCTGCCTCGACGCATAAGCAATAACCCGGCCCTGCTACATCAATACACAACTCAAACCAACGTCGAATGCGTCACAATAAACTGTGAAGCCTCGCCCTCAACTGGAAGAGTCAATATAGGAGCAGTGGTCAATAACTCTTTGAGCCTCAAAAAGCTCACCACACACTCCTCTGACCAAACAAAGGGAACATCAACACGAGTCAATCGAGTCAACGGGGATGCAATAGTACAAAATCCCTCAACAAAGCGTCTGTAGTAACTCGCTAACCCGACGAAGCTACGAACCTCAGTAACAGAAGTGGGCCTATCCCAATCACGAATAGCCTCAATCTTCGCCGGATCAACCCCAATACCCTCCTTGGACACCACATGCCCCAAGAATGCTACAGACTCAAGCCAAAATTCGTACTTTGAGAATTTGGTATGAAGTCGTTGATCTCACAAAGTCTGGAGCACTATTCTCAAATTCTGCTCATGCTCACTCCGGCTCCGCGAATATACCAGTATGTCATCAATGAACACGATAACAAATAAATCAAGGTATGGTCTGAACACACATGTCATCAAGTCCATGAAGGCAGCAGGGGTATTAGTCAACCCAAATGACATCACCAAGAACTCATAATGGCCATAACGGGTCCTAAATGTAGTCTTAGAGATGTCCGCTGCCCTAATCCTTAGCTGATGGTACCCGGACCTCAAATCAATCTTAGAAAACACGGAGGCACCTTTAAGTTGATCAAACAAATCATCAATACGAGGCATGGGGTAACGGTTCTTCACCGTCACCTTGTTCAGCTACTTGTAGTCAATGCACATCCTCATTGTCCCGTCCTTCTTCTTCCCAAACAGAACAGGAGCACCCCAAGGCGACACACTCGGACAGATGAACCCCTTACCTAAGAGGTCCTCTAGCTGAACACTAAGCTCCATGAGTTCTGCAGGAGCCATCCGATAAGACGGAATAGAAATAGGACGTGTGTCGGGCTCCAAATCTATCCATCCGGTAAGGCGGAATAGAAATAGGACGAGTGTCGGGCTCCAAATCTTTGGCAAAATCAATGTCATGATTTGGGGGTAGGTCGGGTAGGTCTGTAGGGAACACATCTGCAAACTCTCTAACCATATGAACTGAGTCAACTGAAGGGCCCTCCCTACTCACATCTCTTACGTAGGCCAAATAAGCTAAACACCCAAAAGCAACCAACCGTCTAGCCCGTATAAAAGAGATGATCCCCGTCGGTGTGTGGCTATAAGCACCCTGCCTCAACATTGGGGGAATGCCAGGCATGGATAAAGTAACGGTCTTGGCGTAGCAATCCAAGACCGCATGGTAGGGGGATAACTAATCCATGCCCAGAATCACATCAAAATTAACCATATCTAGTAGAATAAGATCAACTCTAGTATCATAAACTTGGATACTCACTAAGCAATCTCACAATACCTGATCCACTACTAAGGACTCACTCACTGGGGTCGAAACATGAACTGGCTCTGCCAAAGATTCAGACCTCATACCCAATCGGGATGCAAAATAAACAGATACATACGAGAATGTGGACCCAGGATCAAATAATACTGTAGCAGGCTGATGGCATAATAAAAGCGTACCTGTGATGACATCGTCAGATGCCTCATTCGCCGCCCTCGTCGGGGCTGCATAGAAAATGGCACTGAGCACCTCTGCCCGATGCATTTGATCTACCACCTAACCTGCCTCCCCGAGCTCCGCCTCTGGTACCCTGTTGGCTGTCCCGACGATCCTGGTCCTGACTAACACCTCTAGCTAGAGGGGACACTACTGAAATTGGTCTAGGTGCAAGGGGAGTTGGTACAATCCCCCATCGCCCTCACCAGGTGGACAATCTGGACCAATGGTCAAGCGCACCGCAATCAAAACACCCCGAAGTTGAACGCCCTGAAGTAACCCGACCGCGGTAGAAAGAGAGGGAATCTGATCCCCTCGAACTCTGGCCCTTACTAGGACCAGCCTGTTGATGCTAGCCTCCCTCAGAAGCAGGTAATGCCGCCTGAATAGGCTGACTATACTGACCCTGCTGGAACCTCCGGCGTGCCCTATCATAAGAGTCTCTCCCGGTAGTCTGGGACCCGTTGTAGATGCCCTGGTAGCGTGCCCTCTTATCATTGCCCCCTAGGGCCTCGCGATAAATATGCTCCAAGGATCGGGCATGATCGACCACGATCGACCACATGGAACTGATAAGCGGTGAAGTTGGCTCCTCTCGACTCCAACAGGCCTAATGATTGTAGATGCTCCTGGCAAGTGAGCTGGAACTCGTGGGCTTCTTCCCCAATCGCCCCTGAGAATATCGGCGGTGCCAACCTCTGGAATACCCTGAGAATCTTCGACTCGCGCAGTGGCATCACTTTTTCCTTTAAGTCTGGCTGGGCGGTCACATGAACTGGTGGCGGCTGAACCTCTGGTGCCGCTGCGACAGGCTGACCCTGCGGCGCTGGAGCAGGAGCTGGAACTGGTGCTGGTGCCTGACGCATCTCACCAATAGCAGCTAATATCTGAGTCAGCAGGGCATGAAGGTCAGGAGTTGCAGCTGGTGCGGGTGGTGGCTGGGCTGATCCCGGACCCACTGGCTGTGGAGGTACATATGCTGCCTGGGACTCCTCATCCCTATCTCAGGCCGGTGTTGCGGCCCTGCCTCGATCTCGGGGTCAGCGTCTACCCCAAGCTGGGGCTCTGTCTGCAGGCCCGGGTGCATCACCCCCAGCCTCGCATGCGAGCCATCCTGCGAAAGAGTGAAATAAGTGAGATTTCATGGAACCAATAAGACACACGTTGCACGAAAGTGAAACAAAAGAGGAAATCTTCCTAAAAACATCTTGTAGACTCCCGAAGATAAGTTACGGACCTCTCCGCCCCGATCCGCAAAACTCTACTAGACGTTAGCTCTGTACAAGTGAGACCGGTGAATGGGTCTGATGGCAGAAACAAGAGTAGGCAAAATTTAAGATAACAACATAAGCAGGCGGAAGCAAATCAAACATGTATACAAATAAAGATCTCTCCCAGAACCTGGAAGTCACTAGTACAGAGCTACTAACAAAATGAGTACAAGTCCCAAAAGTGGACCACAGAGACTGGACTGTCTCGAAAGGTAAAAGACAAGTCTATATACAAATATGGAGACTGAAATAGTACAAAACGCCATGTGCTCAACCCCATCTCCGGATCAAACTACTCCAAACTGGATCAACGATGGCCACTGGTGCTCGGATTTGCATCGCGATCAGATGCAGAGCGTAGCATGAGTACCAAAACAATAGGTACCCAGAAGGCATCATAGGCCGACTGAACTTGAAAAGTAAAGGCAATATGAAATGAAGGAATAACACAAACCGAAGTCAAGAACTAAAATCTAACTAACAATGGAATGCACACGAGTGTAGAAAGAACTAACTAAAGTAATTTATAAGCTAACTACACCTAACTGGTCCCCCATAAGCCCAGAAAGTACATTCGTGCGCAAGTTAAATAAAAACCCGAACGGACCCCCATAACCCCGACGAGTACACAGAATAACAATAAATAAAGAGAATTGCATATAAGAACCCAAGAACGAAGAACATCAAACTAGAACCTCAACCCTAATTAGTAGAATATGACAGTCCAGAGGCCGGACCTTGAACCGGATGCTCACCAGAAGTACCCAAGTAACCAATCACAAGTATCAAGTATATGAGGCCGGAACTCTAACCGGATGCTCACCAGAAGTACCCAAGTAACCAATCACAAGTATCAAGTATCTGAGGCCGGAACTCTAACCGGATGCTCTATATAAGTATCTGGGCAATAGAGGTCGGACCTTAAACCGGATGCTCCATATAAGTATCTCGGCAATAGAGGCCGGACCTCGAACTGGATGCTCTATAAAGGTGCCAATGTAGCTGCTGAAAGAGTCATAATCGATCCACGCTCATAAATGTCCGTGGAACGCCGTCCATACGTAGCCCATCAATGTAAGTCCTTGGAACCAAATCAAAAATCAAATTCAAATCGCGAAGCAGAATTAGCGTCGCCGACGTAACTCGTGAAGCCGTAACATCGGGGAAAATAAGGATAACTAAATTCGGAGCAAGCGTATCGCCTAGCTAAGGCCCAAAGTATCAGACTCAAGTATGCTACACCAGTCTACAGGGATCTAAGCCGGCCGAGCGACGTCGGGGCAAAACTAAGGCCTATTGGATCCGAATCATATATTTCTAAGGGAAGCCCTAGTCAAACCTAAACTAAGGCCCAACATGCTTCAAATAAACATTAATTAAGCATTCAAGCACTTCACATAGCGAGGAGGGTCAATTAATAATACAAAGCATGCTCACAGTTACCCGATAATTCTCAAAATAGCTCGAAAACATGATTTCTAAACACCTATGCATGATTCAATAACTGCCAACCCAAATCCCAACTAATCAACATACATTCACACTATCAAGCTCAATCTAAGAGAGGGAAACCATAGCCTACCTGTAGGCCGATCACACACGCTCCAAAATCACTTCTCCATTGCTTTCCCTTTCTGAACGTCCTCAAAACGTTGCCCCGCTATCAAAAATAGAGTCACAACGTTATTACGGTCGTTTAGACACCAGAATCACAACAAACGGAGACGAGTCAATTTTGGGGTCAAAACGGGAATCGTGGGACCCGCGCTGAAAATACCAAAATTACCCCAAAAGTAGGTTCTTAACAGCTCCCCGAATTTGTGTTCCAAAATGGGACACAATTTGGGGCTCGGAAACCACACAATATCAACATGCAACCAAAACCCAATTTTTCTCAAGAACTATAAATGGGACATCAGCTGAATCAGTATATTTACCAGAGACTGGAGGTCTACAGTGAAATGCAACAACACTACGACGTTCTCCTTGAAAAACCACTCAAGTTAGCCTCAAAAATCACTGAAATCGGACCTAAAATGGCTGAGAAAACAAGTCTCAAACATTTCCAAAATCAAGCTCACAAAAAGGGTCGTGGCAGCAGGTATTTTGTGAAATTTACCTCGAACGGGGACCCCAAATCAGATTCCGAGCTCACCAATCAGTTTTCCTCGAAAAATCTTACAACTTTGCTTTTTGAATCACCCAGATCGGACATGTATAGCTCAAGGTATCGCACTTTTAAAATGAGGAATAAAGCTAAGTTGGGGTCTTAAAAAGGGCGAAACCGATCGCTAAAACCCAAGAACTGGTCGTTAAAGGACCAAACTCTGGTCGCTAAAGAGCTGCACCTGATCTCAGATTTGGCTAAATTCTTCAAAGTCTCCTACGGGGTACTCGAAATTCATTCGGAACCTGATAAAATTAAAACAGATATGCTACACTACTAAAATCGACATTTCAGAATTAACGGCATAGTCGAATTTTCCATACGAGGTCATCTTGACAAAAAGTGGGTCCCACACCCAAATGTCATTTTAATCAAAATCCACTGAGGGTTTGTATTGAGTCCGGAGGCCTCGGGAGTCGAACGAAAGGTCGTTCTAGACCAAACTCAACATTCCGGAGCTAACCGCGCTGACGGAATTTTCATCCAAACGCATTTTCCAAGAATGTCGACCAAAGTCAACCTTAGGCCAAATTTCAAAAGCTAAAACGCCTAATGGCACCTACTCACACTGAAAACCTCGGGAGTCATGCCGACCAAGATACAATCCTAAAATAACCCTTCCAGAGCTGATGGAATCGTCAGAATTAGATTTCGATGTCATATTCTTGAACTTTTGATCGAAAATGATCGTTCAAGGTTCAAAAGCTCCAAAACACTAAAACTCACACAATAACCAAACGAACTACCAAGTGACCAACCTGTCAGACCCAACAAGTTATAAACGACTTGGGGTCGCTACAGGAACGCTCTAAACGATACACAAAAGGCAAGACGCAGAAATGACGAAGAGGGTCATTAAAACTTACCTTGACTCTGTACAACTCATGAATAACTGAACTCATTATAAAGCAATAAGACACATGCAATATATATATATATATATATATATATATATATAAAGCTTGTAAAACAGTGTAAACAACTTAGTTCGTTAAAGATAAAGCAATAACAAACTCAACTTTACCTATATATATAAAAGTAATATAACTTTTGTGGGAGATTCTCTAACCGACAACCACGACTATGAGCCTTAGTGGTGATACAACGTCTTGCCCATGCTGCCAGAACTATCATATACTTTGCCATCATATAGAACGCTTAACTTAGTGGATCAACTAGTCTATGCTAAAAGCATCTTAAGGAGTCATCTAAAAAGTATGATCCTTTACTATCCATGATGGCTACATGGTTTATGGAGACTTGAGTTAATATGAACTCGCATCCCCATATCGGTGCTCAATACTACTCCCAAAATATACTTAGCTCATATGTTTGTAAAAAGCAAAACTCTTTCTTTGAATTGAGGTAATTACTCAAAAACTTAGCATACATGCTCTCTCGGAATCGGTGGTCCCTTTTCCTGCTCAAATGTGTAAAAACATTTATAAACTCTTTGGGAATACTTAATTCCCTTATAGCTTTTTGAGAAATGGACTCAACTCTTTACTCTTTACTTAACTTGAAACTTGAGCTTTAAAACGAAGTTAAAACGTTTGTTAAAGACTCTTGAAAACTTTAAGAAACTTTGCTTTGACTTGCTTCTTAACTTCTAGACTTGACTCTTAACTTCTTTGACTTTGATCATAACTTTCCTTGAATTGGATTATGGATTCAAGGTTCATGATCTCATGTTTATGGATGATTTCATAATGGTTAGATGTACCTTAGAGTGTTAGAATCAACTAGGAAACATAGGTACATCACTTAGAAACCAGTACGAAAAGATGGGGAAAAATGGGGTGAACTGGCGTCCTTGGTGCTCTGAGAGGCATGGGGCGCCAGGCCCCAAACCTTTGAGAACATGCTGGGGCACGCTGGCTGGCGCGGCGCCCCACCCTTTACCCAGAAAATTCCGACTTTTCTCCTTCGTTTTTTCATCTCTAAACCCTCCAATATTCCCTTGTTCCTTTCCCAAACACTTAAGGTCATTAGTACTCTCAACTTACAACAGATCTAACTCAAAAATTCACTTGGAAACACAAATCAAATCAACAAGAAACTTCAACAACACAACCAACCAAAAACTTAACGATATCCTTCAAGAACTTCACTTTTTAACATGTAAACAACTCAAAATCGCTGAATTGAACCCATCACTAAAATATCTCACATACCTTAATAGGGATCACCCCCGACGAATTCCACTCCAAACGCTTGACGTTCTTGGCGAAATCTTGTCTTTTCTCCCTTTCTTTCTTCTTTTCTTTTTTCTCCAAGCTCTAAGCGTATTCTAATTTTCCAAAACTAAATTAAGTTCTGTTTTTACCCCCAATAAACCCCTAAAAACGAATTAGGAAATTAATTAGAGAGAAGACTATTTTGCCCTTCCCTAAATCCGGATTGGGACTTTCCTCAATCCAACAACCCAACTTCCGAAAGGCATATCTCACTCATACGATGTCGAAATCATGCAATATCGGCGGCGTTGGAAAGATCTCTCCAAGGGATTTACAACCATATCAAGAGCTGCTCCTAACTTCTCCTGAGCTAGGATTTATGGCCGTTTGAAAATGGCCAAAACTCACTTTCTTAACTTACACAAAATTTTCAGATTTCCTTATTCTTTCCAAAAAATCAATATTTTCATATTTTAAACTCTTTATAGTCGTTTCTAGGTGCGAGATGTTACAATATCTCTCCCTTGAGAACATTCGTCCTCGAATGAGCTTTATTTCACTAAGCTAAGGGTGGTAACATCTAGTTTAAACACCCGACAAATAAATGCAACAATCAACATGCTCATTCAAAATTCAAAGAGTACTAAGAAGAGAATTAGTACCTTAATCTGCATTCCCTCCGGATTCAAAGAGATGTGGATATCTCTTCTTCATATCTTCTTCAGCTTCTCAAGTAGCTTCCTCAACAAATTGGTTCCTCCAAAGAACTTTGACTGAAGCTACTTCTTTGGTCCTCAACTTGCAAACTTGGCGATCTAAAATCTGAACCAGAATCTCCTCATAAGATAAGTTATCCTTAATCCCAACATTTTCAGTTGGTATAATCAATGAAGGATCTCCCATGTACTTCTTCAACATGGAGATGTGAAACACCGGATGAACTGCTGCTAACTCTTGAGGTAGCTCCAACTCATAAGCTACATTGTCAATCCTCTTGGCTATGCGATAAGGTCCAATATACCAGGGACTAAGCTTCCCCTTCTTACCAAACCTCATGACACCCTTCATGGGTGAAACCTTCAAATAAACCCAATCATCTACTTCTAACTCTAATGGCCTTCTCCTAACATCTGTGTAGGATTTTTGATGACTGCGCCGTTTTCAACCTCTCCTGAATCACCTTCACCTTCTCCATGGCTTGGTGGACTAAATTTGGTCCTATCAACCCTGCTTCACCAACTTCGAACCATCCAATAGGAGATCTGCATCTTCTCCCATAAAGAGCTTCATATGGAGCCATTTGGATGCTAGAATGAAAACTGTTGTTGTAAGCAAACTCGATGAGAGGTAGGTGATCATCCCAATTTTCCTTGAAATCAATCACACAAACCCTCAACATATCTTTTAATGTCTGAATGGTGCGCTCTGCTTGCCCATCTGTCTGGGGATGAAAGGCAATACTCAAGTTCACCTTTGAACCCAAGTCTTTCTGGAATGAATTCCAAAACTATGCAGTAAATTGCGCACCTCTATCTGAAATAATAGAGACCGGAACTCCATGAAGTCTCACCACCTCCTGAATGTACAACCTGGCATAATCTTCTGCCGAATGGGTAGTCTTTACTGGTAAAAAGTGGGTTGATTTTGTCATTCTGTCGACAATCACCCATATAAAATCATGTTGTCTGCGCAACCTTGGTAAGCCTGTGATGAAGTCCATATTAATCATCTCCCACTTCCATTCTGGAAGTTCGATATTCTGCGCCAAACCACCAGGCCTTTGGTGCTCAACTTTCACTTGCTGGCAATTCGGACATTTGGCAACAAATTCAGCAATATCATTCTTCATGCCATTCCACCAAAATATTTCTCTCAAATTGCGATACATCTTTGTGGAGCCCAGATGAATGGAATATCTGGAGCTATGAGCTTCCTCCATGATTCTCTCTTGGAGTCCATCCACCATAGGCACACACAATCTACCTTGATATCTCTATACACCATCTCCCCCTTGTTCAAAAGCTAATACTCTTTGCTTATGAACATTTGCCTTTTAAGTCTAGCAATATGGGATCTTGGTCTTGCTTTCCTTTCACTTCTGACACTAGTGATGATTCAGCCCCATTCGTCACCACTATTCCTCCTTCTGTGGAATTCATCAGTCGAACTCCTAAGCGTGCAAGTCTATGCACATCTTTCACTAACTCTCTCTTTTCTTCATCAACATGGGCAGTACTACCCATAGACAACCTGCTCAAGGCATCAGCAACAACATTAGCCTTACCTGGGTGATAAAGAATACTCATGTCATAATCTTTGAGTAATTCTAACCACCTCCTTTGTCTAAGATTGAGCTCTTTCTGAGTGAACACATATTGCAAGCTCTTGTGATCAGTGAATATATCAACATGAACACCATACAAGTAGTGTCGCCAAATCTTCAAGGCGAAAACTACAGCAGCCAACTCTAAGTCATGGGTTAGATAATTCTTCTCATGAACCTTCAACTGTCTAGAGGCATAAGCTATCACCTTGCCATTCTGCATTAACACACAACCCAAACCAACCCTGGATGAATCACAATACACCATAAAACCTTGAGTACCCTCTGGTAATGTCAAAACTGGGGCACTAGTCAACCTCTTCTTCAATTCCTGAAAGCTTTTCTCACAAGCTTCAGACCATTGAAACTTCGTTGTTTTCTGAGTCAACTTTGTCAAAGGAGACGAAATGGATGAGAAATCCTCAACAAATCTCCTATAATAGCCAGCCAAGCCCAAGAAACTCCTAATATCAGTTGGAGATGTGGGTCTAGGCCAATTCTGCACTACCTCAATTTTGGCATACAACTCTCTATCCTTCAAGGTCTGAAGAACTATTCTGAGATGACTAGCATGATCTTCTTCATTCCTTGAATAGATTAGTATGTCATCAATGAAGACGATAACAAACATATCTAAACAAGGTTTGAAGACTCTGTTCATAAGATCCATGAACACTGCTGGTGCATTGGTCAAGCCAAAGGACATGACCAAGAAATCATAATGACCATATCTAGTCCTGAATGCTGTCTTTGGAATGTCGCATTCCCTAACTTTCAACTGATGGTAGCCTGATCTGAGATCAATTTTCAAAAAACAGGTGGCACCCTGAAGTTGATCAAATAAATCATCTATCCTTGGAAGAGGACACTTATTCTTAATAGTAACCTTATTTAATTAACGGTAATCTATACACATCCTAAGGGAACCATCTTTCTTTCTCACAAACAAGACCGGAGCACCCCAAGGTGAGACACTTGGTCAAATGAAGCCCTTGTCTAACAAATCTTTCAACTGCTCTTTCAACTCTGTTGGTGCCATTCTGTATGGCGGAATAGAGATAGGACGAGTATCTGGAATGATGTCTCTACCGAAATCTATTTCTTTCTCAGGAGGGACTCCGGGTAGATCATCAAAGAAGACTTCTGGAAACTCTCTTACTATAGGAACTGACTGAATGGGAGGTACTTCAACACTTGAGTCATTAACTCGGACAAAGTGATAGATACAGCCCTTTGAAAGTAACTTTCTCACCTTAAGGTACGAAATGAAACGACCCTTAGGCACTGTTGAACTACTACTCCACTCTATTACTGGCTCATTAGGAATCTGAAACTTGACAACTTGAGTTCTACAATCTATTGATGCATAACAGGCATAAAGTCAGTCCATACTTAGAATGACATCAAAATCTACCATGTCTAATTCAACTAAATCAGCCATGGTGTCTTTGTGATTGATGGAAATGACACAATCATGATAAACTCGCTCAGATAGAATAGACTCCCCAACAGGTGTAGAAACACAGAAGGGTTCACAAAGTTTCTCAGGGATAACATCAAACTTATTTGCAACATAAGGGGTTACAAAAGATAAACTTGCTCCTGGGTCTAGCAAGGCATAAACATCAAAAGTAAAGACTTTGATCATACCAGTGACAAGATCTGGAGAGTTCTCCTACTCTTGGCGACTCGTGATCGCAAAGAGACGGTTTGTTCCTCCGCTCGTACCTGAAGTATCTCCTCTAGGTGCAACTCTATCTGGGGGAGCAACTGATGAAGATTGGGCCCTATTACCCTTATTTCCACTACCTTGCCTGTTCTTTAGGCACTCTTTCAAGAAATGGCCCTCTTGTCCACACTTGAAGCAACCTGTCTGGCCCTCACGACATTTACCTGGGTGGGTTCTACCACACTTAGCACATGCAGGAGCCCAGTTACCTCATTGTGCCACACTACCTTGAGACTATGCAGGTCTAGTTCTGAAGTTCTGTAAATTCTGGTCGTTATACTCACATCTGTTTCTGGGGCAGGTGTACTAGCAGAAGATGGAGCAGGCCCCTTTTGCCTTTGCTGAAAGGACGAACGGTTCACATTACCTTTCTGTTGCCCGAACTCATTTCCTGTCTTAGCTTTCTTGTTTCTGAATTCTTCCCTGTCCCTCAGCTTCTCTTCCTCCACCTGCTGCACATAAACCATTAACCTTGATATTTCCATGTCCCCAATAAGCATTGCAGCCCTTCCTTCCTTACTCGACAGACGAGATAACCCAGCAACAAACAAGCTCATTCTACTCCTCATGTCCGCAACCATTTCCGGAGCATAACAGGATAGTTGGTTGAACTTCAACCCATATTCATGAACACTTAGAGAATCCTGCTTAAGTGTGAGGAACTCACGTACCTTAGCTTCTTTCAGTTCTCGGGGAAAGAAACGCCCAAGAAAGCCTCTTCAAAACATACCCAACTCGCAGGTGGTGCATCCTCAGCTCTACACCCTTTCTACTGATCAAACCAAGTCCTAGAAACATTATTCAGTTGATATGCAGCTAGCTCAACTCTCACAGTATCAGTAACATGCACTACCTCGAACACCTTCTTCAGTTCCTCAATGAAGTTCTCTGGATCCTCTGTAGTGCTCGAACTAGTGAAACTTGGAGGGTTCATCCTCAAGAACTCACGAATCCTTGAAGTGTCAGCCTCTTCTTGTCGAGCTCCTCTTTGCTGCCCAACCTGGTTAGTCACCACTTGGCTCAACATCCAGATAGCCTCACGGAACTCAGCATTAGTGACTTCTCTTTGCGGTTGGACTTCAGGTGCATTGGGTAACTCTTGTTCATCAACATTGCGTCTAGCAGGACAACCTCTGACTGCTCTTCTTGGTGGCATGATTATCTGAAACACGCGCAAGCACGAATTAGAAGGAAACTTTTATAGAGATTAACTATATCGCACGAAATGAATGTGTAAGAAGTGAGATAGTTCCTAAATGTTGCAGCCTTCTAATTATAGATGTGGCGCGCTTCACACCGATAACTAGGACTCTACAGACACGGCTTCATAGACTCTCTAGGACTCTTGAACTCTGTGCTCTGATATCAAGTTTGTCACACTCCGAGCCTACACCCTGGGCGAGACTGGCACTCGGAGACCATTACTGACCTCAAGCGAACCCTTGGCCTGGCTTACTTAACTCAGCGGAAGACTTAACTCAACAAAATAAACTCATGCAATAGTTTAAAATGATAACATCTTAGCCAAATTGGCAACTTTTGTCTCAAAACAAAGTATATGCAAATACATAGATGAGAGACTCATAACTAACTATTTGATTGTCTATAAAGCCTCTATAATACTGAGATGGATGTTGGGACAGACCTACAACATCCTAATAATGAAAGACTAAAATCGAATAAAAGAGTCCTCTGGAATGCAAGGAGGCTCACCACTGACTCTGAGTGCTTAACTAGATCAACGAGGCACTGGATACTGATCCGGGTTACCTGTGTCTGCATCATAAGACGATGCAGGCCAACTAGCATCAGTACATTGAATGTACGAGTATGCGAGTTGGAATGCTAAACAATAACTTAAGCTTGAAAAGAGTAAGAATGAACATTTACCTTGGCTCTGTACAACTCATGAATAACTGAACTCATTATAAAGCAATAAGACACATGCAATATATATATATATATATATATATATATATATAAAGCTTGTCAAACAGTGTAAACAACTTAGTTCGTTAAAGATAAAGCAATAACAAACTCAACTTTACTTATATATATAAAAGTAATATAACTTTTGTGGGAGATTCTCTAACCGACAACCACCACTATGAGCCTAAGTGGTGATACAACATCTTGCCCACGCTACCAGAACTGTCCTATACTTTACCGTCATATAGAATGTTTAACTTAGTGGATCCACTAGTCTATGCTAAAAGCAGCTTAAGGAGTCATCTAAAAAGTATGATCATTTACTACCTATGATGGCTACATGGTTTATGGAGATTTGAGTTAATATGAATTCGCATCCCCATATCGGTGCTCAATGCTACTCCCAAAATATACTTAGCTCATATGTTTGTAAAAAGCAAAACTCTTTCTTTGAATTGAGGTAATTACTCAAAAACTTAGCTTACAAGCTCTCTCGGAATCGATGTTCCCCTTTCCTGCTCAAATGTGTAAAAACATTTATAAACTCTTTGGGAATACTTAATTCCCTTATAGCTTTTTGAGAAATGGACTCAACTCTTTATTCTTTGCTTAACTTGAAACTTGAGCTTTAAAACAAAGTTAAAACGTTTGTTAAATACTCTTGAAAACTTTAAGAAACTTTGCTTTGACTTGCTTCTTAACTTCTAGACTTGACTCTTAACTTCTTTGACTTTGATCATAACTTTCCTTGAATTGGATTATGGATTCAAGGTTCATGATCTCATGTTTATTGATGATTTCATGATGGTTAGATGTACCTTAGAGTGTTAGAATCAACTAGGAAACATAGGTACATCACTTAGAAACTAGTACGAAAAGATGGGGGAAAATGGGGTGAACTAGCGTCCTTGGCGCTCTGAGAGGCGTGGGGTGCCAGGCCCCAAACCTCAGAGAACATGTTGGGGCACGCTGGCTGGCACGGATCCCCAAGGCCAAAACGTCAGACACTGCTTTGGGGCGCGCTGGCTGGCGTGGCGCCCCACCCCTTTACCCAGAAAATTCCGACTTTTCTCCTTCGCTTTTCATCTCTAAACCCTCCAATCTTCCCTAGTTCCTTTCCCAAACACTTAAGGTCATTAGTACTCTCAACTTACAACAGATCTAACTCAAAAATCCACTCAGAAACATGAATCAAATCAACAAGAAACTTCAACAACACAATCAACCAAGAACTTAATGATATCATTCAAGAACTTCACTTTTTAACATGTAAACAACTCAAAATCGCTGAATTGAAACAAGTTGATGTGTGGGTGAATTAACCCATCACTAAAAGATCTCACATACCTTAAATAGGGATCACCCCGACGAATTCCACTCCAAACACTTGACGTTCTTGACGAAATCTTGACTTTTCTCCCTTTCTTTCTTCTTTTCTCTTTTCTTCAAGCCCTAAGCGTATTCTAATTTTCCAAAACTAAATTAAGTTCCGTTTTTACCCCCAATAAACCCCTAAAAATGAATTAGGAAATTAATTAGAGAAAAGACTACTTTGCCCTTCCCTAAATCCGGATTGGGATTTTCCTCAATCCAACAGCCCAACTTTCGAAAGACATATCTCACTCATACGATGTCGAAATCGTGCAATCGCCAAAACTCACTTTCTTAACTTAGACAAAATTTCCAGATTTCCTTATTCTTTCCAAAAAATCATTATTTTCATAATTTAAACTCTTTATAGTCGTTTCTAGGAGCGAGATGTTACAATCATGATCCTTAAAAATATGGGATGGTAAAAACAATAATACCAAGAACTAAATCCAAACAATACAATGATTTTCAAAATAATTGGCACGTGTGTTCTTTCCATTATTAAAAGGGGATCTTAATAGCTATCACAAGTGAAACAATGAAAAATTTGATGACACCGATAGAAATAAATAATAAATTTATCTTTATATACATCATTTGCATAAGTATTTTCAACAAATGCCATTAACAAATAAAACTGACATATACCAGAAGCTTAAAGTTCACACCATATGTACACATGGATCAACAAACAACTTACACGATAGAGACACAAACATACTCAAATAGTCTTTGAACCACATGCAAATCTTCCTTCTCAACTAATCCATCTTGGTAAGTAATCACACCTGAATATTTTTCAGCGCTAATCACCAATACAACTCCTTTAAAGAGGTTGCAATTTCAACATTACCTTTATGATTTACCTGATTAACACAAACCAATCTTTTTTAAAATAGAAAACACACTCACCATAAATTTGAAAATAAGTCCTGCAAAATCATTAAGAAAAAGTATAACCACAAAGTAAACATCACAAAAATCCTAATTACTTAGTCTACTTAAATCATTGAGCACTTCTCCTTTCATTTAATTTTAGCACAAAGAGGTCTATGTAGTGAACTTATACCAAAAGAGGGGGGAAATCAAAGGAAAGCGAAATTTGAATGACTTTCACAAATTGACAAAATATAATGTATTACGTACTAACTTTTGGGAATTTTGCTGACATAGGCTTCTTGTATTCTCTTCGAGTTTTTCTTAATGCCATTGACAACTATAAAATTGACAAAAAAGAGCATTCGCGTGTAAAAAAATCGGTTAACAAAAGAGCCAAAGACTTAGAAAATTTCACAATAGCCTTCAGTAAATTCAATTTTATTCTATGAAAGCTTCTCATTGATATTAGAGTAGAACTAAACCCTAATTTATGGAATTGAAACAATACTTAGAACTGAATGTTATCACATATAAAAATTAGGGGAGAGCACAAACAGAGAACATGGTCAAAGATAAACTCAGAGAAGAACGAACTGAAAGAGTCGCAGAACTGAAAAAGAAAAAGCCTGGACAATCAATCTTTTCTCAGACAACCCTACACTCTATTTTACTCTCTAAAAAATAATCTTCTTCTCTCTCCTCAATATTATATTTTTATTTCTATTTTGTTTTAATTTTCTTTTTTCATAATCTAAATCTTTTCTTTCTTTTTTCCAAATAATCATCCTATATAATTTTCATTTTATATATAATTTAATTTTTTGAAATTCTTTATTTAATATTAAATTATATTTCATTCTAAATTTCTAAAGAACAACTACGAATAATTGAAAAAAGAAATTGATAAGCACAATCACAATCATAACCACAACTTCTCTAAATCATACACTACATACTTCCTTTTTCGAATATTGTTAAATCTAGAAAGAAACTCTCAGATTACTAAATTATTGTTGTGATTTTTAGAATTATTATGTTATGTATTGTATTGTATTGTTATCTTGTATTTAAATTATTATGTTATGTATTATATTTTTAAATTAAAATTTGTATCTTATCATTTAAGTTTTGTGCATTCTTCATAGTGAAAATTAATAATAACATCAAATTGTATCACAAAGTGATGAAAATTAAAAAAAAATATTATTTATTCGAGATTGAAGTAGTATATATTAAATAATATATTTTTAAAATTTATATTACATTTTAAAAGAATTGTGAATATTAGAGATTTAATTAAGTCTTATATGAAAATAATATGTTAATATTACAAAATAATAAAAATAATAGTATAATATTCAAAAAGTGAAATATAGAGAGTGCTTGGAGAGGGCATGCTCTTTTTTTACTCTCCACATATAGAGAATGGAGAGTAAAATAAAGTAGGGTTGGAGATGGTCTTAGAAGAGAAAATTGAAGGAAGAATATTATGGTCACACCTTAGTACACGTGTTGCCATAAAACTTATATAGAGTAATAAGACGAAATTACTAAATTATTCTTTAAGAGAATACATCTATTAGTGCATTTTGTACAACTGCATAAAGCAGTGTTTGTACACCCTCAAGTCCCACTACAAATAAAGAGTAATTTTTATTTATTTATTTATTGCTGAAGTTCTTTCAACGGTTTAACTTCTTTTCGTTTTTGTTTCCAAGGGATTAGAATTATAATATCTTATTGGGTAACAACCAACAGTACCTTCGCTTTTTGACTAGGATGACATCGTTTGGTAAAAAAAAATTCAAAATATTTCTGTAAGTTATTTTTGAGTGAAATTTCATCACGCGTTTGGTCATAAATTTTGAGGAAAATATTTGACTTTTAAAAAATTTATATCCATAAGTTCTAAAAATTTACAAATATTCATAAGTTTGTATTGTCATTTTATAGTGAATATAATCCGTGAAAAGTCATTACAATGAACACAATTAATATGAAGAAAATAATAATTAAAAAATTATTGATTTGCATATGAAAAAACTACTATTTGTAATTGGAAGTGATTTTAGAGAGCAAGTTCGAATAAAAATTATATAAATTATGTATGTAAATGTATAAATTTTGTACAATAAAGTAGGACTGAAATTAAGGTATTAGTTGTTTTTTTTTTAAATTAAGAGATCTGAATCGGAAAGTATATTTGAATAATTAAGATCAAGACTGAGCACTAAATAGTTAAGATCTCTTAAGAGATTTTATTAATTTTTTTAAATAAAATTAATGATTTGATGTTTGAACCATTCATCTTCAAATCTCCATTAAGTAAAAGCAAATGAGACCTTAGTCCAAAACTATAAATAATGTGTGCTTTTATAAAATATAAATTTTGGAATAACTTTTAAATTTTTAAAACTCTCAAATACTAGAATTTGATTCAAATACTAATTTTTTTAACATTTGAAAATTTGAGATGTTTGTCAAATATATTTATCAAATAATAATAAATTATATGGCCAAACCACAAGTTTTTTTTCCAAATATTCTACTATATATAAGCGGCTACGGAAGCTTGTCATGAACGACATGCCTGCTTCCAGCCAAGGACATTTATGATATTTTACATTTTTTGTGCTTTAAAAGGATTGTATGATATTGCTTCATAGGTGTACTCTTTTTTGTTGGACATAAAAGACGTTACACGTGTTACTCTTTTACCTCTTTTGCTGCTAACATTACTTATGATGTCTTCTTTGTTTTGTCTTTGTTTAATCTGTTTTTAATGCTTGTGGGGCCTCCCATTGCTTCATATAGCATTCTATTTTGTTTTTAAACATTTCACAGCTCCTTGAAGAACATCAATGTATGCTTTTATTTTAATCTATAAAATACGATAAGAAATTGATATATTATATTCCATTTTGTTTTAGCTTGTTTGATTATTTTTTTCATGAAGTTTTACAAAATTAAGAGTATTTTTACATTTTGTGGTTTTAAATAAAAAATATTATGTCAAATATATCAAAATATCTTTTAATATTATGATCTTAAATTTACTATGTGAAAAATTAAAATTAAAAAAAGTTGTTAAATAGGAAAAGAGTCATTTTAAGCGAACTAAAAAAAGGTAGATTAAATAATTGAAATGGATGAAGCAATTTTAAGAATGAAATTGTATAACATTTCTACAACATACACTATAAATCACCATAGTTACACTTAAACAGTATTGTGCTTTTTTGTTTGATGGCTATACCTTTAAATTATGGGCAAATTACAGAAATCACATATTTTTAAGGCAAAATTACAATTTATCCTTTAAAAGTTTATAATTACAGAAATCCCTCAAACGGATACAATAATATAAGCGCTAATACATTAATCTGATGCACGAGATACATTAATCTGATACACGAGATACATTAATCTGATGCACGAGATACATTAATCCGCAAGTAAGATACATTACATTTTAGACATGATACACTAATCCGATGTTCATTTTATACATGATAAACTAATCTGATGTGCGAGATACAATAATATAAGCGCTGATACATTAATCTGATGCGCGAGATACACTAATCTAATGCACGAAAATGAGGGATTTTGGAGATTTATAAAACTTATAGGGGATAATGGTAATAAGTAAACTAAAATGTGGGATTTCTGTAATTTTTCCTTAAATTATTGGACAATTTAACACCATTAATTACATATTAGCCGAAAAGTTAGGCCTCATCTGGGCCCATTTACTTTTCCTCATGTAGAAATCACACCATATACACATTTAAGAGACAATATTACAAGTTTTAAACCTACTCTTGAATTTTTTTTTACTTATAACAGTTTAATTACAGGTTATAACATATCAATTAAATTTAACTTTATTTAAAAATCAATTAAAATTTACTTTATTAAATGATTAATCTTTTTATATTTTTATATTATTAATTATTTAATTATATTGATTGCAGTTCCTTTTATATAATTAATAGGTGAGAGAAATAATATTAATGAGAGAGAATCAATTTGTAATTATCTATTACACCTTTTAAGGAATTTTTTAAATTATTCAAATAACTTTTATTTATTAATGACTATTGGGGCCTTTAATTTATTTAATTTTAAAAAAATTATCACCGTATATTTTAACATGTAATTTTCTCTCTCTTTAATCTATTTTTTTTGTTTTTCTTGATGTTTTTTTTATTTTAAATTTTGATATTGTTTTTTTTTAATCTGATTTTTTTAGAATTAAGAATTCTATATTTTGATTTCGTTTTTTATTTTAATTAATCTAAAACTTGATTTCTTGAGAAAAAAAAACCGATTTACTTAAGTTTTGAACTTGTTTTTGGTGTGTATTTCTATATCTAAAATACTGTTTTGTTGGTGAAATAAGTGTATTTAATTCTGAAATTTGTTGATATATATAGATAATATGAGATCATAAAATCTTTAATAAGGATTTCTTAAGTTTTAGCTTAAATATGATAAAAAAAAATCACACTTGAATACGAAATATAAATTGAAGAGAGAGGAAAATGTAGAACTTGTATTAATTATTGCAGTTTAGACTTTTAATTACATGTTTTGATTTTTGGGTGATGTATATTTCTTTTGCTACAATTTCTGACAACAATATATAATATGTATTGTTTTACAACCAGATTTATTCTTCCCGGATTTATACCCGTTGGATACTAATTTTATACATTTTTATTTTTTGTCTTTGTTCTAAAATTTCAAGTTGGATACCAA
>JAJOOE010008532.1:0-28407 GCA_036250405.1 Solanum raphanifolium | reverse complement strand
ATTCCTGACATTTTCCAATACAATACTAATGATTTATCTATATTTCTGTCGTTTATTGCTACTGAATAATTAGCACTTATTATAAATTTAAATTTTTGGTATATTAGATTTCCTTTTACTGCACTTATTATGCTTCTTTCTATTGGTTCTATTATTCTGTCATCAGCTAAATATATTTCTATTGGTGTATCTATTCCTTCTCTGAAACAAGCTTTTATCAATATCTCTGTTCCACCTAAGTGTACATATTTTATTGGGTCTTTAGCGTTAATTTCTTGTATTTCTTTATTTATTATTCGTTTATTTATTATAGGTATTCTCGCTTTTCCTTTAGTATATTTACAATCTATTATGTGTTCTTTTTGACTTACTACATAATATTCTTCTTTTTGTCTTTTAAATGTATTTCGTATTAATGGTAATTTAAATATTTTTTCTACACTGAGATCCAATTCTTTTCCTTTTATTTGTTCAAATATATTAATGTCTAACACAGGGAGACATGTCTATTTCTGAATTTTTCTAACGAGTTAAAGGAATTTGTGCTGAAATTTCAAAATTAGATCCTGATGAGAAGATCGGTGAAGCAAGATTGCGGCGATTTCTTATTCGAGGATTGAAGAAGGAGTGCAATCAGTTCGTCACCTCCATTTAAGGTTGGACAAAGCAACCTTCAGTTGAAGAATTTGAAAATTTTCTTTCCAATCAAGAGGCATTGGCAAAGCAAATGGCAAAAAGCTTTGAAACAGATGCAATTCGCTTTTCAAAGAATAAAAATAAAAAGAAAATCATATCCTCGGAAAGCAGGAACAATGAAAAAGGATCCATTGGTGAAAAAACTACTGGTGGAAACTTTGAGAATAAAAAGTGCTATATATGTGATAAAATTGGACACATCAAGAAAAATTGTAGAGTGGGGATCTCAAATGCAAATGTTGCAAGTGAAAATGATGGAAACGAGTAACTCAAATGGGAGCAGTGCTTCACTGTAGAAGTAGATGAGCAGAGGAATGATGATGTAGTTTAAGCTTTCTACAACAATGATAATTGCACACAAGAATGGATAATTGATTCTGGTTGCTCTCATCATGTAACTGGAAATGCTTCTCTTCTTTCAGAGTTGTGCCAACATAACAGAGAATGAGTTGTTGTTACAACGGATAACTCAGCATATCCAGTAGCAAATTAAGGAGTCCTAAAGATTGACGTTAGAGCTACAGGGGCTGTCAAGTTGAATGATGTATTTCATGCTCTAGGTTTGAAGAGAAACTTAGTTTCAGTTTCTCAAATCACTAATTCTCGAAAATATATTCTATTTGGTCCAAATGATGTGAAGATTCTGAACAACGTGAAGAACATATCTGTTGATGTTGTTCTTACGGGTGAAAAGAAAGGTTCGTTGTTTGTTATGGCAGTAGGAGAAGCCTATGTGAAGAAGATAAGTCAAACAGATAGCGCAACAATTTGGCATGCTCGACTGGGGCACTTGGGATACCAATTGCTGAGGCAAATCTGTTCAAAGAAACTGGTGGATGGTCTACCGGCTCTGCAAAATATTCATGAAGATGTAGTTTGTCAAGGTTGTCAATTTGGGAAATCACATCGTCTCCCATTTCAAATATCAAAAAATCGAAGATCCACTATGTTTGAACTGGTTCATACAGACTTGATAGAACCAACAAAAACAACAAGTTATAGTGGTTTTCGGTATGTCATGATACTTGTAGATGACTTCTCAAGATATACATGGGTGAAGTTCTTGAAAGAGAAGAGTGAAGCCTGGTCAAAATTTGCTGAATTTAAAACTACAGTGGATAAGGATTTTGGGGTAAAAGTTAAATGCTTGCGTAGTGACAATGGAGGAGAATACATGTCTGATGCATTCTTTAAATATTGCGATGACAATGGTATTTCAAGGAAAATGACATCCCCTAACACTCCCTAACAAAATGGTGTTTCTGAAGGGAAAATGTCTCATCTTGCTTCTACAAGCCTTTCCTGGTTGCATGATAAAAATCCCCCTCGAGAGCTCTGGGCTGAAGCTATTCAATGTGCATGTTATGTGATAAATCATTTGCCTCCATGGCCAAGTAAAGTGAAATCCCCTTTCGAGATTCTATATCATGAAAAGCCAAATGTAAATTACTTTCGGGTATTTGGTTCAACTTGTTATGTTCATATTCCAAAATCCTCTTGAACTAAACTTGACCCAAAAGCAAAAATGTGTATCTTTGTTGGCTATGATTCTTATAGGAAAGGGTGGAGGTGTATGGACCTGAAACCAAGAAATTTGTCACTTCCAGAGATATTGTGTTTGATGAAATATCATCCTATCATTCTGCCTAGAAAACTAACAATCAAGAAATGATTCTTGATGTTGATCAAGAACCTTTGGAGCAGATTCCAGAGAGAAATTTGCAGGCTTCAAATAATGATGAAAGCTCAAATTCAGATGGTGTTGAACAACTAACCGAAAGGAGGTCAACAAGAGAGAAAAGACAACCAAGTTACTTCAAAGATTATGAGGTACACTTGAACAACTGCTCGATCACTTCATGTTTCATTACAGGAGTATTGGATGAACCCGTAAGCTTTGAAGAAGCCAAAGGTCATCCTGAGTGGGAAGTAGCTATGCAAGAAGAAATTGATGCTTTGAACAAAAAATCAGACTTGGGAGTTGGTGTCGAAACCAGAAAATTGCAAGCTTATCACTTGCCAATGGATTTTTCGTTTGAAGAAAAATTCAGATGGGGTTGTCGACAAATACAAAGCTCGGCTTGTTGCACGTGGTTTTTCTCAAAGTTATGGGCTGGATTATGAGGAAACATTCAGTCCAGTTGCAAAAATGGTAATTGTAAGAACCATTTTTCACTTGGAGCATCTATGAACTGGAAGTTGTGGCAGCTTGACGTAAAAAAACGCTTTTCTTTATGGAGAATTGGATCGTGAAGTGTTTATGGAGCAGCTAAAAGGATATGTCTCTATGTAGTATCCTCATTATGTTTACCGATTAAAGAAAGTGTTGTATGGCTTTAAACAAGCACCACGTGCTTGGTATGTTAAAGTTGCACAATACTTTATATTTTGTGGTTTTAAAGTTTCTGATGCTGATTCTAGTCTATTTATTAAATTAGAACCAAATGTACATCTGATGGTCTTATTATATGTGGATGACATGATCATTACTGGTAATAATGATGCTGAAATCTCAATGTTGAAAAGTGATCTTTCGGTTCGATTCGAGATGAAGAATTTGGGGGAAGTGAGCTGTTTTCTTGGTCTGGAAGTTGACAAAACAGATCAAGAATATTTTATTTCTCAAAAGACATATGCAAGGAAATTGTTGCAGCACTTTGGCATGGGGGAGTCGAAAGAATAAGCCACTCCAATGGAACCATATCTAAAGTTGATGAAAGCTGAAGGAAAGCCACTAAAAGATGCCAAAAAATTTCAGCAACTTGTTGGTAGTTTAATTTATTTAACTATCACAAGACCAGAGATTGCCTACTCCGTTGGAATCGTTTCTCAGTTCATGCAGTGTCCAAGAAGTTCACACCTTGATGCAGCAAGGAGAATTATTAGTTATGTGAAGGGCTCACTTGATCATGGTCTTATGTATAGAAGACATGAAACTTTTATACTCAATGGATTTATCGAGCGGATTTGGCTGGAGATGTGAATGATAGACATTCAACTTCAGGGTATTGTTTCAGTACTGGTTCAATAATAGTATCTTGGTGCAGCAAGAAGCAACCAATGGTAGCATTATCTAGCACTGAAGCTGAGTATGTAGCCGCAACTATGGCTACACAAGAATGTATGTGGTTGAAGAGACTAATAGGAGAGATGCTGTGCAAAGTTGATTACGCCATTCAAATTAGATGTGATAATGAAAGTGCTGTCAAGCTTGTATCAAATCCCATTTTTCATGGTCGAACGAAGCACATAGAGGTTCGTCATCACTTCATTCGAGAGAAAGTGTTGGATCAAGAAGTTATTTTGAAAGGAATTTCTACAAATGAGCAAGTCGCGGACATATTTACGAAGGCCTTAATAAAGCCTAAGTTTGAAAATTTCAGGGCTGCTCTTGGAGTTATTGACAGTAAGCATGCACTAAGGGGGAGTGTTAAAAATTAGTGCATTTTAACGGTCTTTTTTAAATGTTTACTTCTGACCTGTTTAGCTTACTAAGTCAAATATCAATTCCTATTTCGTAGAAAGTCTACCTAGATAGGAGTCTTAGTAAGTTACTAGAGTAATTTCAGGAGTTCAAGTTAGTGGCACAGTTTATATAGCTGCTGCGTAATTGTTGTAAACCAGAGCTTCAAGAATAACATTCTCTCTGTTCTATTTCCGTTATACTGCAAGCTTCTTCTTTATCTGCTTATTTTTTGTTTTAATTATTTAATTCTTTGTTTCGTAGGATTTTCACCAAATCATGGTGTTGTTATTTTGAACATGGTTAAAGATAGAACTCATGTCCCTAATATACCAAATTGTGGATTAAACATAATCCACGCATTACTAATCCCAACATTACTAATAAATCTTATTCCGTTCTATTCTCATAGACACTACAAAGGATTGTTTACAAAATTTACACCATCCATCATCATGTAACAATGAAAAAGTCCATATTTAATAACAAACAATTCAGTCTATCTGAATGTATAAAATAGGACACATTATGAAACATATGCAAGGTACATACCTGGTGAATTGGGGGCAGAATATTAATGGTATTGAAGTCATGATCAAGGTTACGATGACCTTCTTCGTAAATGTGAGTGAAACCATAATAGGATAGCCCTTTTGAACCAGCTAGGAAAGAGGGTTACCCAAGTATATTTGAATGAAAAATGGAAGCCTTTGCAAATCGTTACTTAATGTGGGTTCAACTTCCATGATCCATCCTAACAACTCCGTTATCCCTAAATGTAAATCTTTGTTAATATAGAACTTGTCGAAAATTATCTTCATCTTCTCCTCTTTACTCTTTGCAGCATCCACACCCGCCATCTTTTGTTTCAACAAATTTTTAAACACTTCTTAATAATTATTGTTAATAAAGACAGTGCAATTTAAAAGTCCTAATTATTGTTATATATATAAAAAAAATACCTGAGAGTTTCTGTTTTTTCACCATTCAGAGATGATGTTTTCGAATAGGACTAAGAGGTGTATATATATAGGATTTGTTTCCGAATAATTATTATTAATAAAGACATTTACTTCTCTTTCCTCTTTTTTTTTTTTCTTTTGATAAAAAAGAATTAATACAGAAAGTTTAAAAGCAAAACACGCAAGTCTAAAAAATTGTCAAATAGTTTAGTGATAAAAAAGAATTAATACGGAAAGTGTAAGAAATTATCAAATAGGTTATTTATGGGTATCCATCCCCGAAACGGCACTTTTTGCTACTTTTTGTTTTGACTTTTTTAAAAAAAAAAAAAAATATCAATGAAAACATGTATATGATACTTAAAATTGTTCATAAAAAATAATATAGTATGTGTATATAATTTTTTTAAAATATGTATATAATTTATCTGTTTGTTATATCTTCGATTTTTTTAACAAAGCTGAAATCAAATTAAATATTATTTATTTTTATAATTATAAAACCAAATAAAATCAATTTATTTAATTAACTTTTTAATTTGAATCATAAATACCCCTAAGCACACTATCTGTGTTTTAGCGGGATATTTTTACTAATTAAACTGCAATTCAAGTGCAACAAAATAGTTATTCTTCTGGACTTTAAGTCTACCTTTTTACAATAGAGAAATTTTTTCTTACCTTATTATAATAAGAATAAATATAATTCTTTGAACTTCCTAACAAGTATATTCGTAGGCTTATATTCTGATGAACTACAATACACTGATTTAAATAAATCATGTTGGAAAAATTAGGTGTGCTAAATTTAAATTATTTTTAAATTAGAAAATCTGTTTTTCCTACAAACTTTACCAAATAGTACAGTAGTAAACTATCAGTTTAAGGCGTATCATACACACAAGCATTGAAAGCTAGCACAAAAATATTCTTAAAAGTTCAAATTATATTTCGATCTAAAAATTGGTGTTTGCAACAAAATTTTGAAGTAATGAAAATTGTTTGTAAGCACAAATAAAATATGATGAAATAAAAAATTTATTAACGAATATTTGTGAGGCAATTCTATCTATCCCTTAATTCTTTTTTCTTAAATAAATTCCGTGTTTTGAGGATCATTAGTAGTGTATTTCATGAACGTAGGATGAGTTGGACCTTCTAGCGTTACATTTAATTGCCATGTAGCCTTTGAGAAAAGCAATAATTGATGTCTTGATCTGAGAATATCTCAAGAATTTATGAGATAGTGTATCTCTTTTTATATGTGTGGAGTCCACTGCGGACTAAGGTTTAGTGTAGAGTCCACATTGTGGACTAAGGTTTAGTGAAGAGTAGCCTCAAAGAAAGGAAAACTACATAAATGGGCCACAAAATATAAAATAGTATTACAATTTCATAGTCCAATCCAAACTAATTCAGCAAATACTCATTCCCTCAAAATAAATTACAACCCATGCCCTCCTTTAGTTTAGGCATAGTTTCCCTCCCATCCTCTTTAAATTTAGGCCTATTTTTGTCCTACCCTTTTAAATATAGGCCCAATTCGCCTCAGTCCAAATTTTTTTCCTATTATTAATTATTGGGAAAATTTACAAAACAACTACATTTTAACATTTAATAGGACCCGTTAGCCACAGTTTCAATATTTATTAAAAATGTCAATTTTTTTAGTTTGTTATATGCTTGATTTATGTATTTTTTTCTTTGATTTAACTTAATAGAATACAACTAAGAAATAACAAATTAGAGAAAATCAGGGGAGATAATCTTTCAAATTAGGTAAATAGTGCTGAAAATATTTCATTATGTACTTTACAGGTTAGGAGACTAAAATAGGCGACGAATTCTCTCGTCTTCCTTATCCTCCATTAACGACTTTCAATTCTCCATTGATGATCCTCCTTCTTCATAGAAGGCAAGACAATTGATCAGGATTTTTGCCCAAAAAAAAAGGTGATTGATACAAATTAAGAGACTAAAATAGGCGACAAATTCTCTTGTCTTCCTCATCCTCCATTAACGACTTTCAATTCTCCATTGATGACCCTCCTTCTCCATAGAAGGCAAGACAATTGATCAAGGTTTTTACCGAAAAAAAGAGATCGATACAAATAGATAAGCATACAAATTGACATTGGGCTGCAAGCTATTGAATTGGTGCTAAACAACACCAAGGTTGTTGGATGCGTCATTGCTGTCCAAAATCCGTTTGCGAGGTATTTCTTTGAAAATTTTATTTCGAATTCAAAGTGTTTTGAATACAACCATTCAAAATTTATTTTGAATACATTTTCATTTTGATACGACAATTAAATGATCAAAATTTGTATGCTTATCTGTTTCAAATTTGTATGCTTATCTGTTTGTATTCTTTTTAATACATAATTTGAATGAACTTCAATCTTTACTCTTTACTCAACTCAATACTCAAGTCTTAAAACAAAGTTAAATCATTTGTAAAAGATTTTTGGATGACTCTATGAACTTCTCTTGACTTGGCTCTTAACTGATCCTTTAATTAAATTATGGATTCAAGGATTTAGATTTGTGATAGGAAAGATCTCATGATGTTTAGGAGTGTTTTTAGATAGTTAAACATGAGAAAAGATCAAGAAATCACTGTCTAGAAGCATAAATATTTGGTCGTGAAATAAATTTTGAGGCGATCGGTCCGTGACCGCTCCACGACGCGATGACACTTTTTGTGCAATGGGGGACCAGGTCCGTGACGCGGACTGGGCACCAGATTTACCCGACTTTTTCCTTCTTTGTTTCCTAACCCCAATTCACCTAAATTCAATTCTTTTTCTCAAATCCTCTTTAGATTCAGATACCCAGCAAATGTACCCAAGAACCTAACTCAAAACAACTCTAAAATCGACCTTAAACTTTCAAGAACTCCTCAATCTCATCCTAAATTCAAGAACGAAAGCAATTCAAGAATACAACTTAAGAACATCAAAGTCTCAATCTTTTAGGATGAAAATCATACTGAAATAAACATGCTTGGTGTGTGGGTGAACGAACCCAATGTTGTGTGAACTCACATACCTCGTAGGGATCACCCCTTGACGAAATCCACAAGCAAAAATCCTTATGAACAATGATCTAAGCTCTTTTCTCCTTTCTTCTCTTCTTGTATTCTTTCTCCAAAAACCCTAACTCTATTTCCAATTATGCAAACTGAACCAATTCAGTTTTGACCCTTAATTAATTCACTAAAAATTAATTAAAATAATAGGGTATGGAAAAGACAAACACCCTTCTAAAATCCGGATTGGGCATTTCTTATTCGAATACCCAACTTCGAATGGGCATATCTCACTCATATGAACTCGGAATAGTGCAAACTTGGCGGCGTTGGAAAGATTATTCCAAGATATTTCCTACGATATCTGGAAACACACCTAACTCATCCTGATCTAGAAGTTATGGTCGTTTGAAGTTGATCAAAAACTCAACTTTAACATACTAAAAAATTTCCAGATTTTTATACTTTCCAAAAATGACTATTTCCTCTTTTTAAATTCCCTTCTTAGTTCTTTCTAGTTACGGGGTGATACAAAAACAACACAATATTTTTAACATATACATTAAACTATTTCAAAATAAACTTCATCCAACTTCAAAATAAACTAAAATACGATCAAACAATTCCAAAAATATAGAAGTATAAAATGTCAAATAGATACAACTACTCCTCATCATCCTCACTCTCCTTATCAGACTTTGTCAAATAGATACAACTACTCATCATCACCCTCACTCTCCTTATCAGACTTATCATTCTCATCACTCTCCTTATCAACTTATCAT
Organism: Solanum raphanifolium; assembly: GCA_036250405.1. Classification (NCBI taxonomy): domain Eukaryota; kingdom Viridiplantae; phylum Streptophyta; class Magnoliopsida; order Solanales; family Solanaceae; genus Solanum; species Solanum raphanifolium. The sequence goes on along the minus strand of JAJOOE010008532.1, from coordinate 19,470 downwards.
TCTCATCACCCTCCTGATCAGATCCATCACTGCTAGCCGGACATGGAGGAAGAATATTTCCTGATTCAAAAAGAAAAGTTAGTTGGGCCTGAAGCGCTGCATACCTCTTGTTCTCTGCCTCCTTTTCTGCCGCAATCTCCTCCTCTCTCTTCCTCTCTCTTTCTTCTCTCTTCTTCTCTCTTTCTTCTCTCTTCTTCTCTCTGTCGGCTACATCAGCAAGCTCGGCATTGAGATAAGCTATCTTAGCCTCCATTGCAGATATTGTCTTTTTATCCCTGCCATCGAAGCTTGAGGATGATGAACCACAATACCAAGTCTTCTTCTATTACGACTTTTCTGGATAGTCGTAGACTAAACCTCTAATCGGTTCACCTGCACTCTGTTTCCAAAGATTCTCATTTTCTTCTTGTGTAAATGGTCTGTCTTGACTCTCAAGAGGTAGAGTACTATGATATTCCTGAGATATTCGTATATACCTATCCTGAGATAGTGAGGTTCATGGGGTGCCCCTCTCTATCATCTCAGACCGTGGTACCCAATTCACATCCAATTTTTGGAGGAAATTACATGATGAATTGGGCAGACAACTCACTTTTAGTACAACCTTCCATCCACAGACAGGGGAAGTCAGAGAGGACTATTCAAGTGTTAGAAGATATGTTGAGGGCATGTGTGATTAATTTTGGAGGGCATTGGGATAAGTTCCTACCTTTGTGTGAATTCTCCTATAATAAAAGTTATCACTCCAGCATAGATATGGCACAATTTGAGGCACTCTATGGGAGGGGATGTAGATCACCCATAGGATGGTTCGAGGCTGGGGATGTGAAACCTTTGGGGATTGATTTAGTGAAGGATGCTCAAGATAAGGTGAAGAGTATTCAAGCTAAGCTTTTAGCAGCCCAGAGTAGACAAAAGAAGTATGCAGATCATAAGGTAAGAGACATGGCGTTTTAAACCAGTGAAAATTTTCTTTTTAAGGTACCACCCATGAAAAGGGTGATGAGATTTGGCAAGAAGGGAAATCTAAGGCCGCGATACATTGGTCCATTTGAGGTTCTTGAATGTGTGGGGCCGGTAATGTATAGATTGGCGTTACCTCTTAATCTATCAGGTGTTCATCCAGTATTTCATGTGTCCATGTTGAAGAGATATCATGGTGACGGGGATTATATCATTAAATGAGACTCAATTGTGTTAGACAAAGACCTCCAATATGAGGAGGAACCGATTGCAATTCTTGATTATGATGTGCGTAAGTTGAGGACCAAGGAGATTAAGTCTGTGAAAGTTCAATGGAAGCATCGTCCAGTTGAGGAAGCTATTTGGGAAATCAAGAGGGACATGCGAGACAAGTATCCCCAATTGTTCATTGATTCAGGTACTACTTCATTCCTTCCTTAGCCTATTTTTCCTAAGTTTGTCACTCGGGGACGAGTGATGGGTAAATTTGTATATATTGTAACGATCGAATTTCGTCGTTATAGAAAAGCCAACGGGGAAAATTTTGGGTCGAAAAACTTTTTCGTAGTAACTTGAGATGTCCCAATCTAGTCCAAATTTTGATGAAATCAGAGTCATTAAGGTGTAGGGAAATCTGGTAACAATCAGGTGAATTATTTATGATTTTGATTACATGAGTAGTTAGATAAGTCGTTAAGAAATCCATACCACTTTACGAAATTTAATTTGGGTGAGTAAAACTCCCAAAATTGATCTTAGAGTGAACGATATTTTCTGAGTGTCATTGGTTAAAGGTGTGTTGTGAAATGGGGTTCTTGGAATTATTAAAATAGCTCACTGTTTCGTGCAAGCCACTTTGACGGTGGTTTTGGTCGCTTTGGCGGTGTCGCTGAGGTGGGGTGAGGGTCGCTGTGGCGGACCAGACGCGACTTAAAGTCGTGAATAAACCCCAAAATGACTTTATTCCGCACTTTTCGACTTTGAGTGCTAGGAGACGACCCTATACGAGTTCTTGACCATTTTTCACCATTTTTTAGGCTAAAGGTAAGATTTTAACTCCCCAAATCAATTTTTTGATTCGTAGAACGTAATCTAATGGGTAATTAATGATGGGGGAGGGTTTTGATCTAGATTCTATGGTGGAAATAGCTCTATTTTGGATGCTTGGGATCATGGGTATGATCTAGGGTTCATAGAATTGTTAGCGATTCGGGTAATTAGTGATTGTTTGTTGATTCCCGTGTTATTATGATTGTTTGTAGACCAAGAACAAGCGGAATGAATTTGGAAAGGGAAGAATCAAGTTTCTTAGGGTTTCAAGCTTGTTTTGAGGTAGGTGATGATTGTGATTCTATGATTGTGTGATGTATGTTTGTTCTTGCTTCATTATGATACAGGTATGTATATAAATGTTACATTACTGATCACACTTGTTGTAATGAGGTAGATGAATGATGGTTACCATGAAATCATGACTTAATTGCATGATCTTGAGGATATACTTGTGATTGTGATTGTGGTGTATTGAATGGATCGGTTGTCACGTTCCGGCATAACTAACTTGGATCGGTTGCCACGTTTCGGCATAATTATGAGATCAGTTGCCACGTGCCAGCATAATCATTAGATCGGGTAGCAAGTTTAGGTATGCTAACTGTTTGGGTTTGGGTTTCATGAGAGGACCAATGACTTGTCATAATTATGTATTTTGAGACATGTGTAGTTGTTCGTAAATATTGATGATATTGTATATGTTCGATATATGCATGTGATTATATTGTTGTTTGACTTATGTATGTTGCACTTAGTGGGATAGCCACGTGATCCTACCAGTACACTATGGTTGTGTACTGATACTGCACTTGCTTTTATTTTTGTTGAGTATAGGGCATCTTCAAGCGGCTACTGATAGACCTCGCTTAGAAGATCAGTGATTGTTCGAATTCAAGGGTGAGCCAATTCTTTCGGGCTGCCATGGGTTCTCTTTCGTCTCTGTCCACCATTTCTGGAATTAGACTATTTTCTAGTTAGTTATTAGTGCATTAGTTTGGGGTTGTATCCCTTCTTGTTTAGACTTGTTGAACTTTAGATGTTTTGGTACATTGACTTTCAGGTTCTAAGCATTACTTCCGCAATGTTAGTTTATTATTGCTAGACTATTGTTAGAGTTTATGATAACTCTATTTATTTCCTTAGAATTTAACTTGCTTCCGTAACTTAAATGCTTTAGTTTTGGTTTAGTTGCTAGGTTTGGGTTGTAGTAGTGGTTCTCCCACCTGGGAGTTAGCGTGGGTGCCAATCACGACGGTCTAGGTCGTGACAAGATGAAATATTTTGTCCACATGGAATGTCATGTGTCAAGTTTTTTTCAAATAAAAGAGAGAGTGTATTTCTCAAACTAATAAGTGATAGTTTAAGTATAAAACTCAGACTCCCAATAGTTTAGGTATAAAACTCATAAAAAGGGTATAATTTAGGTGTCTTTTTTGACAATTATCTCATTATATATATATATAAAGAATGAAAGGAAATAAATAATGAAGAAACAAAAAAAAAGTACAGAGTTTGAGAATAAAAAATGGGGCGAAGAAGACGATGGTTGGAATATGGGGTGGGGTTGCTTTCTTTTGTTTATCTAGAAAGTTATTTAAATGTTTTTTAGTTATTTTAGTGTCAATTGTCAATAAAAGAACAAAGGGTACAAGTTTTTAAAAAAATAATAAAAACGATCTATGCACCTAAAACCAAGTGATGTACACTTATGTTGTTATAACAACATTTTGTGTTTTATAAACACGTGTTTGGAATAATTTAGGTTTTCAATTGGTACAAGTCCTAATTAAGATGTCTAATTGAATTATGTGGATAACTTCAAGGGTCGTCGACATAACACGATATATTGATTAAAAAAAAAAACATGTGTTTAATATTTCTTAATTTCATCTTTTTGCTAAATTATTTCTCTCTTTCTTTTACATTCTTTAACAAGAGGAAGATGTTAATTGAAGAAGTGTTGCGGTGAGGTGATTAGACTAGATATGACATATTTTATCTTATTAAAGATATGATTTAGTAAAGATATTATAAAGATAGTTGATTATAGTAGAATGTTAGTAGATAGTCGAGCATTGTGTTTTTGCATTCCAATAGCATTAATACTAATCTTGTGGTGTCTTACCCATCAATTTACATTGTTCTTTACTTCGGCTTTCACATTATTTTGAAGTTATTATTGATTCCGTAATGTTATATAATAATTTTGTTTCTGTATGTTAATTTTTAAATTGTTTTCTTATGAATTACCTGAGTAGAGGATCATTCTGAAATAGTGTCTCTACCTTCATGAATACAAAAAATTGTATAAGCTAGATCCTCTGACCTCGTATAGTGAAATTACACTAAATATATTGTTATTTCTATTATTTAATAAATTTTTCATAAACTGTTTAACCATTCTTGTTGTTTGACATTATTGGGGATTAGCCTTATTAGTTACGTTGGTTAACTGATTGTTATCAGTTAGTTATCAGTTTATTACAATAGTGTTAGAGTCAGTCATGATGTGTAAGATTCTCTCACATGTTAAGCATTAGTATAGTGCTATAAATATAATACTTAGTGTAACTGAAGTTGTAGCTGAATAATAAAAAAGAAAATAGTTTTTCCTTCTCTCCCAAAATATCTAGGTTACTTGCATGTCCATATCTGATAATGGAAGCTTAGCTTCCTATGGCTTGTAGGCACAATCCATAATTCTTCATGGTATCAGAGTTGCGATTCGAGAATCGACGGCTTACTATCAGATCTAGAATTCAGCTATGACAGAATTAACAATTGCGACTATTCCACAAAATCATCCATTATTTCTCCAGCCTTTAGACACTCCTGGCGTAGCTCTAATTGGAATCAAACTAACAGGTCCAGAAAATTATGGACTGTGGAGCAGATCGATGAGAGTTGCGTTATTGGTGAAGAACAAGTTTGTTTCGTGGACGGAACCTGCTTGAAAATTCTTACAAAGGCGATTTGGGAATTCAGTGGGAAAGATGCGATGTTGTGGTTTTATCATGGATAAGCAGCACAATTGCGACTGGCTTGGTGACTACAATTATGTATGCCTCAAGTGCAAAAAGAGTTTGGGATGATTTCAAGGAGAGATTCAGCAAATCCAACGTCACTCGAGTTTATTAGCTATGGTCAGAGGTGGCTACACTATGGCAAGGTATTGATTATGTCACTGATTACTATAGTAAACTACGCAATTTATGGGATGAATTTGATGTGTTGGTTCGCACACCTTTGTGTGAATGTGATGAAGCTATACCTTACGTTGAACATTTGCATCAACAACGCTTGTTAATGTTTCTAATGGGACTGTTGACACCCAATTTTGACCGACCTTAACCCTTTTTGGGGGATGCTATTCGACTAAATACGTATTCTTTAATATATGTAGAGTTTTAAATTTTAATCGATTTTGCCTAAAAATTTATATTTAGTATGCATGCTTTTATAAAATTTACTGTAAATACTATTAAAATATTTTAAAATAATTAGTAAAACTTGAAATGATTCAAATGTTTTAAAATTTTTAAGTATTTTTAATTATAATGTTGTGTAGTATTTAGTTGAATAACATTTCTTTAATTTTCCTCTAAATCATTTAAACTTTAGCTTATTATATTCTAATTCATTGCAATTCTAGCCACCTCAATCCAATTTCAAATTTTATTTCAATTCTAGCCAATCTTTATTTCAATTACAACCAATTTCAGATTTCAATCCAACTCATCCCTTTTAATCTTAACCACCCATCTCACTCCGATTTAATCTCAACCATTCATCGTGTGTAAATCAACAGACCAGATTTATTATCCCTAAACCTTCCTATTTTAACTTAAAAGACTCCTAAACCTAAAACTCACTCTATTCTCTCCTCTCCACTCTAGCAGCCGCCTCTCAACTCTCCTCTCCATTTTTTCCGGCGAAAATTGCCACCACCTGCTGGTGGCAGCCGTTTCTCTCTCCCTCTCTTCGTTGCTCTCTTCTCCTTCCCTCTCCTCCCTTCTTCTCCATCTCATCTTTCTCATTTCTCCTCCCTTCCGGCGAGAAACAGCAGCAGAAGCTGCCAGCAACACTGGCAGCAGCAGCCAGCACGAGAAGCAGCAACAACCAGCAACACTGGCAGCAGCAGCCAGCACGAGGAGAAGCAGCAGCAACCAGCAAGGGCAGCGCCGGCGTGGACAGCAGCTCCGACCAGCAACCAGCAGCGCCAGTAGCAGCTGCAACCAGTGAACTCCAGCAGCTCCAGACAGCAGCCAGGCGAACCACCTACATGATGACGAAGACGACAACAACTCCAAGGCAGCTGCCGGCGAAACAGCAACAACAGTCCGACCAAGCGAGCTCCGGCGAAATCCGAAATTAGGATCGGTGGAAGACGGATCTCAACAGATCCATCTCCGGTATTTTCTTTCGATCAATTATTACTTCATCTATTTAACCCTATGTTGTTCCTACTTTTTAAATTATATTTTCATATGATTGCTTTTATGTGCTTGATGCTTGAATGATAGGAATTCGTTCCGTTGTATGCATAAACTTTTGGGTTGACAGCTTATTGAACCTATACTTGTATTAACTTGCTAATCACTGATTCTTTTTCAAAAATTGGTTTTAATCTGAATTTTATTGTCCACTAATCTTTGCATATTTCCATTCCTTAATTGACTTTACACCATGTTGAAATTGATTGTCTTGCTTAATTATAGTGTAGAATATTATCGAATTAATTTTGGAATTTGATTATGATAATGTTTAATCGCATACTCTTTATCTTATTGATTGGCCTTTGTGATTGGCACCTTAATACTTGCTCTCGTAAATTGATAACAGATGTTTAATTTACCATTTTTTGATTGTTTCCTCTAGTCGCTGATTTGGACTTATTTAGTTGTCCTCTATGCTGAAATAATTGATTCCTACCAATTTGCTCACTGTTTTACTATGGTAAGGGATTGGGGCTGTAAATTTATTCCTTCCCTTGAATAGTCATCTTTTAAAGTGTCTTCAAATGAATAATATTATAGCTAATAGGGTGACCTTAATTGATTTCGTTACCTTAATTATATTATATTGATGCTATTGCCGTATTTATTTCTTGATAAAATATGCAGGGATGTTAATTTGTAATATTGTTTTGAGCCGTGATATGGTCCTTCTTAAAATAATTTTATTCCTTTTGGTTGATGATATGCAATTTGATTGGCGGTGTTATTTTAGGTGCCTTAGTTTTAAATAGATTCTTACTTGTTTATATTTGGTAAAAATAAATTAAAACAAGTCTGATTTTGGCTTCCTTCTTAATAAGGAAAATGTGTTAGTGGATATTTTCTCACCTTAATTAAGCTTAACCAGATTTTTTTTAAATTTTTTTTTAATGGCGGCTCTTTCAAAATAAGAAAAATATTAATTGATTCCCTTTTAATTCCCTGCCCTTATTTGGTCTGTACTCTGGTAGTATATAAATGACCCTTCCTTTCATTAGTTAAGACTAGACATCTCGGCTCACATACTAGAATACTTTAAAAGAAAAATCATGTTACTCTTTGCTTGAAAGGAGTTTCCGGTGAACTCTTAAGAAGTGCTTTGCTGTGTTCGGGTCGATTAGTGGAGTCAACTTGTCTTCATTGCTGATTTATCTTTAACTGCTTAATCGGTTGGTGCCGTTCATACATGTATCTAAATTTTGTTTTGCATCGTTATTTAGTTACTTTTATGCATAAGTCCAAAAATGGATATTAATGAAAGGAAGTATCGAGGTCAGTTCTCTTCTCCCTTTCTATATGTATGATTGTATTCATGTAGTGTATTACGTGAATTAATGTGTATGTCCTATGTTGCTTGGGTCCATTAAAATATATAATATTATGTGTCCTTTGCATTATATTTAGGTTGTATTGCTTTCTTTTGCTTAGCAGGGGTTTGAACTTTGATTTGAAGTGTTGAAGAGTTGCCATGGGAGGGAAGCGATAAGATATAATTGATTTTGTTTAACTTATGTACTATTTAATCTCTATTATTGTTTTGTAATAATTTGTAAACTCTAACTCTATATATGTAATAATTTGGGGGGATCGTCTAAAGGGGAGGGGGATTTATATGCTACTTGTTTTATTTTATTTTCGTAATTTATTTGTGTTAGAAAGCACGCCTATAGAATTGTGATCGATTGACAATTCGTTTTAATAGTTTCACTTTGATCTTAACTAAAATAAAAATGAAGTTATCATTGTTTGATCACCCATTTAAACTTGTCTAATTATAGTTTAAGATTTATAACTTGTTCAAATGCTTAAACTATCCATTGTAATTTATTTACTTAATTGGTATACCCGCTCAATCTAACTAATAAATGATGCATATTCCTTGCTTTATGTGACCCATCGATCAACTTCTTTATGCATAAAATAAAGATTAAACATTGGTATTTATAACAACTTGTTTGTTCTAGTTTGTTTTTGCCACTTCTTAGATATCATGCCCATAGGTTTAATATTTTTTTTTCAGTATGTTAAAGGGTTAGAAATTCATGCATATAGGCTTAATTTTCAGTATTGCCTACAAAGAAATATTTTTCGCCATTTAGATGACTGCCTGTATGATTGGATTAAATATTTGTATGTCAATAAAATGCCTGTGAATGCTCATAAATTTAGTTTGTCATTAGAAAAGCATGCCTGTAGGATTCAACTAATTAAATTGATGTTAGTTAATCAATAAATAATTTCAGCATGTTTTAATAACTTAATTTGTTAATTAATTGAGCTCTAATTAATTTTAGTCGGCTAATAAGTTGTAGCATGTTAGTAGTTTAAATTTTGTCAGCATGTTAACTTGAATAGTACGTCTATAGACTACTAGTAATTTTTTCAGCATGTTTGAAAATTTAAATAAACCTGTTTTGAATAGTTTCTGCAATATATTTATTGTTGACACTAAAATAAGATAATAAGATAATAATCTTCCAGCATGGTAAATAATTGAAATAGATCTGTAGCATATTTCAGTTCATTGTTCAACATTTCCTGCATTTACAATAATTTTCAGCCATAAAATAAGTCTGTCGATTGTCAGCATATTAAATAACTGAGCTACTTTTATACATTGTTCTGCTATTGTTTCATAACAGATTAATTTAAATAAATAAATTAATCAAGTTCATTTCTTTGCATCTGCTACTTGTTGCTCCAATTCAGGTCTACTTTAATATTATCCTTTGCATCATAATCTTGCTGCGTAAGAAAAATCAGCTACTGGTTATTTTCTGCATCTACTAAACTGCTGCAAATAAAAATTAAGTTTTAGCCTTAATTATTTGCTATTGCTTTAAATATTTTGCCCATTCGCATTATTATAAAGTGCCTCATTTTAAATCAATAACTAATTAAATTAGTCTAATAAACTATTTTTACACTTGTAATATTTTCTCTGCCCTCTAAACTCAATAATTATTGTTAATGTTTGTATGTTCACACACCTAAGCATGAAACCTTTCACTTTATGTGTGTTTGCTAACATGTTTAAATTAAAATCTAGAGGCCAATATGAGACCCTACGTGCTAAATGCTTGTTCAAATTGTTTGACTTGGTGTCTAGGTGGGCCTATTATATTTTATCTTTGTCTAAACCCACCCTAGTAGCAGTCCAATGCCTCTTGGACCTTAAGCGGGGACGATAGGCACCTTGTAGAGACGAAAGCATGCGGTGGTGGGATAGGGGTAGTTTAGGCCCTATGGAGATGATGACATCGACTCGGTCTTAAGGACAAACCTTGGTTTCGTCTGTCCCTACGAGAAGCCGATCGAAATAAAGAAAAGTCGAGTGCTGATCCTAAAGTCCCTCAGAGTCTCCCTTTCCTTTTCTCCCTTTACTTGTTATAATTATTTGGGGTAGTTTTATAAAATATAAAAAAAAAATGTTTATTCTATCTAATTGTGCAAATTTCTATATCCTTGCTCATCTCTTTATTTATTGTGTAATATTTATTTATTATATTATCATTTAGTCTCGCATGTCTATCTAATTAACTAAAATAAGTAAAGTGCTCCTAATTGCTTAATATTGTTATCACCTAGTTTTCGCATGCTTAATTAAATAAATAATTAAAATGACCTTAATTGTTTAATATTATTTATCATTTAGTAACCATGCTAATTAAATAAATAATAAATGAAGTGACCTTAAATGCTACTTGTAACCCCCACATAAATTGCATGAGACACGGCCGGGACCCACATTTGTGGACCTCGAGGGATGCCTAACACCTTCCCCTCGAGGTAATTTGAACCCTTGCCCTGATCTCTGGTTCGTAGACCTTAGCTAGATTTAGTTAGGTTAGATAGGTGCCTTAACGCGCCTTAATTCGTTAGGTGGCGACTCTTCATCACCCAAAGCCCAAAAGAGTTGTTAGGTCGTGCATCCGAAAAGAAAGTCCGTTTTGCGAAAAACGGGGCACGACAGGGACTAAATGAGACCTTTAGTCATGTGAGAAATGATATACTTCTCAAATCTATTGCACCAAATGTGAATCAAGCATATGCAGTTGTTGTTCAAAAGGAGAGTCAGAGATTGTTAGGAGTAGTCGATATAAACAAAGAACCTCTCACAATGATGGCAGGAAGGGGGCAAAGTTTCAAAGAAAGAAGATTTCCAGGACCAATAATAGGAAATGGAACACCATGTTTGCACTGTGGATACAAGGGACATAGATCTGACGAATGTTACAGGGTAGTTGGCTATCCTGTTGATTTTAAGACCAAAAAGAAGTCTAATAATGGTAATCAAACAAGATCGGGTAATTTTGGGCAACATCAGACTGGTTATGGTGGTTACAGGCCTAGAGGAAACATTGCTCAAGACGAGTCTAGCAGTTTCAAGCCTTATGCTAATCATGCAACAACAACAATTGAGCAAGATCATCATCTTACTGATGAGGAGCAAGGTCAAGTGCGGAACCTAGTACACATTACTGAATTGGGAGACTGCAGGGCAAATATGACAGGTAGTTTTCTCTACTGACTAAACCTTGTGCGTCTAAATGGATAATTGACTCAGGGGCAACTCATCACATAGCCTCATGTGAGAAACTGTTTAACCATTCTTGTTGTTTGACATTATTAGGGATTAGCCTTATTAGTTACGTTGGTTAACTGATTGTTATCAGTTAGTTATCAGTTTGTTACAATAGTGTTAGAGTCGGTCATGATGTGTAAGATTCTCTCATGTGTTAAGCATTAGTATAGTGTTATAAATATAATACTTAGTGTAACTGAATAATAAAAAAGAAAAGAGTTTTTCCTTCTCTCCCAATACTTGCATGTCCATATCTGATAATGAAAGCTTAAATTACATGGCTTCTAGACACAATCCATACTCCCAAAGAGGGACAAATTTTCTTCTAAGGTTGAAAAGGCTATCTTTATGGGGTATTCTTCCACCCAACTTCTAGCTTTACAGTCAAAAACCTTCTTTGTTAGGAGGGATGTAACATTCATGGAACAAGTTTTTACTTTCCATAGTTCCTCTATTGACTCTACATATATGTTCCTGCCACAACAATCAGTTTGTGAGGACCATGTGCAACTCCCTCTTGTCATTGTTCCATCTGTTGTACCTACTAATGAGCCTGATCCACTTGTAGTTGATGATCCCAGATCCTCTTCATCTCATAGCAATGATGATGTTGTGCTGGAAGATAGTGTTGATGGAGAAGTTCTTCAGGACGACCCTCTTGTTATGACACCTACTCCTATTACCGATCAGGTTGCACCTATTGAAACCTCTAGGAGACCAAGCAGAATCACTCGACCTCCTATATGGCATCAGGACTATATAGTTAAAAGGAAGGTCAATGAAACATGTTTATACCCCCATTGAGGATTACATTGATTATTCTCATCTTAGTCCATCTTATCAGAGATACATAACTGTTTTTTCTATCTCTGTTGAGCCTACTTCCTTCAAAGAAGCCTCCAAACACCAACATTGGATTACTGCCATGCAGGATGGGGTATATGCTCTTGTACAAAATAACACTTGGGTTGTAGTTGATCTACCCCAGGGAAGAAAGCTATTGGGTCGAAATGGGTGTATAAAGTGAAACACAAGGCAAATGGTGATGTGGAAAGATATAAGGCTCGATTAATTGCTAAGGGCTATGGCCAACAGGAAGTCGTCGATTATCATGAAACTTTTTCCCCCGTGGCCAAGATGGTAACTGTTAGAATGGTCATTAGCATTGCTGCAGCTTACAATTGGCCCATTTTACAGATGGATGTCAATAATGCCTTTTTACAAGGTGATTTAATTGAGGAAATGTACATGGATCTGCCTCAGAGATTTCAAAAGCAGGGGGAGTACAAAGTTTGTAAGTTGGTTAAGTCCTTATATGGTCTAAACTAGGCCTCGCGACAATGGAATCTCAAGTTGACAGAGGCACTAGTTGACACAAGTTATTCTTAAAGTCCCCATGACCATTCTCCATTTACAAAAAAATTAGGAGCCGACATTGTTGTTGTCTTGGTATATGTTGATGATTTATTACTCACTGGAAACATCTTACAGTTTTTTGATGAATTAAAGACTTCGTTGCATAGCAAGTTCAAAATGAAAGATCTGGAGACCCTCAAATACTTTTTAGGGATTGAGGTCTTGAGATCCAAAATAGGTATTCTTCTCAATCAAAGAAAATATGCTCAGGAGCTAACTTCAGACTCTGGACTTGGGGGTGCTAAGCCTATTAACACTCCTTTAGAGGCAAATGTCAGGTTCACTACTATGGATTATGATGAACACACAGGAAGGATTGATGATCCTGCATTCCAAGATGTTACTAACTATCAAAGACTCATAGGAAGATTGTTATATCTAACCATCACCAGGCCTGACATCAACTTTGTTGGTCAAGTGTTAAGTCAGTTTATGCAGCTTCCTAAGATGTCACACTGGGAAGCAGCGTTGAGATTAGTGAGGTCTATTAAAAGGTGTCTTGGTCAAGGTTTGTTATTTAGCAGTACTGCAAGACCACGTTTGGAAGCATTTTGTGACTCTGATTGGGCTGTTTTCCCCAACACAAGCAGGTCGGTAACTGGATATGTGGTTAAATTAGGAGCTTCATTTATTTCTTGGAAGTCTAAAAAACAACAGACTGTCAATAGAAGCTCTTCTGAGGCCAAATATAAAAGTATGTCTGTTGTTGTTTCTGAAATTGTTTGGCTCATTGGAGTGATGAAAGAGCTACTACAAGTTGATATTTCCTTGCATGTCCGGCTTCACTGTGATAGTAAAGCAGCTATTCAAATTGCTGCTAATCCTATCTTTCACGAACGAACGAAACATATAGAGATTGATTTCCATTTTGTACCAGAAAAAATCAAAGCAGGTCTGACCCTACCTGAGTATGTCAACACCAAAGAGTAATTAGCAGATTTACTTACTAAAGGCTTGGGGGCTTCACAACACCACCTCTTATTAAGCAAGCTTGGATTTTTTTATGTGTATACCAACTCCAGCTTGAGGGGGAGTATTGGGGATTAGCCTTATTAGTTACGTTGGTTAAATGATTGTTATCAGTTTGTTACAATAGTGTTAGAGTCGGTCATGATGTGTAAGAATCTCTCACGTGTTAAGCATTAGTATAGTGCTATAAATATTGTACTCTGTGTAACTGAAGTTGTAGCTGAATAATAAAAAAGAAAAGAGTTTTTCTTTCTCTCCCTAAATATCTAGGTTACTTGCATGTCCATATCTGATAATGGAAGCTTAGCTTCCATGGCTTCTAGGCACAATCCATAATTCTTCAGACATCTTTGTGGAACTCAACTTTTTGGCAGTGTAGACTGTATTCTACATCAATAAAAAAAATAAACGTGTTTCCAAATGTTTCTTTCACTTCTTTGCAAGATTTATTTCACCCTATATTGTACACTCAAATTTAGTACGTAAATGATTTTTTCTAAATGAAAAATCAATGTACTTCCCTATTATTTTAAAAATTAATATTTTTCATGATCATATTTGTGTGGATACCGTGTTCTCTGACAATGCATACGCATGAAACGTCTATTTCAAAAGAAAAATAAAACACGTGTTGTCAAATAATTATTTTACCTTTTTATATATATAAAAAAAATAGTTGTTGTAAATACACTATATTGTGGATATTTATTTAGGTATCGTTTCATTCATATGGATTAATTCTTGAAAAATGTTATAATTAAGCAGACAATTCTTTTAGAAAGTATCGTAATAATTTTTCGAGGCTTGTAATTAAATAGACAACTTACAAGTAGGTCAGTTATTGTAACGACTGGGTTCCGTCGTTATATAAGAGACAACGGGGAAATTTTTTTGGGTTGGAAAACTTTTTCGTAGTAACTTGAGATTTCCCAACCTAGCCCAGATTTGGACGAAATCAGAGTCGTTAAGGTGTAGGGAAATCTGGTAACAATCGGGTGATTTATTTATAATTCTGATTACATGAGGGGATAGATAACTCGTTAAGGAATCCCTACGAATTTACGAAATTGAATTCGGGTGAGTAGAACTCCCGAAACTGACTTTGGCGTGAATGGTATTTTTTGAGTGTCGTTGGTTGAAGGTGTGTTGTGAAATGGGGGTTTTGAGAATTATTAAATAGGTCATTGTTTCGTGCAGCCCGCTTTGGCAGGGATTTTGGTCGCTCTGGCGGGGCCATTGTAGCGGGGTGAGGGCCGCTATGGCGGGCTAGACGCGGCTTAAAGTAGTAAATAAACCCCCAAAATGTCTTTATTTTTCACTTTTCGACTTTGAGAGCTAGGAGACGACCCCATATGACTTCTTAACCTTTTTTCACCATTCTTGAGGCTTTAGGTAAGATTTTAATTCCCCGAATTCGTAGAACGTAATCTAATGGGTAAATATCAATGGGGAAGGGTTTTAATCTAGAATCTATGGTGAAAACAACTCTAATTTGGATAATTGGGATCATAGGTTTCATCTAGGGTTCATATAATGGTTAGTAATTCGGGTAATTGGTGATTGTTTATTGATTCCCGTATTACATTGATTGTTTGTAGACCAAGAACAAGCGGAACGAATCCGGAAAGGGAAGGATCAAGTTTCTTAGGGTTTCAAGCTTGTTTCGAGGTAGGTAATGGTTGTAATTCTATGATTGTGTGATATATGTTTATCTTGCTTCATTATGATACATGTATGTATGGGAATGTTACATTATTGATCACACTTGTTGTAAATGAGGATATATGATTGTCGAATGCCATTGAATCATGACTCGATTGTATGATTATGAGAATGTACTTGTGTTTATGATTTGTGGTGTGTTGAATGGATCGGTTGCCACGTTCCCGCATCACTAATTAGGATCGGTTGCCACATTTTGGCATAAATATGGGATCGGTTGCCACATTCCGGCATAACTATTGGATCGGGTACCACGTTCCGGTATGCTAACTGTTTGGGTTTGGGTTCCATGACAGAACCAATGACTTGTTGTAAATGTATATTGTTGAGCATGTGATATTATTGTATATGTTCGATATATGCATGTGATTATATTGTTGTATTGATTATGTATGTTACACTTAGTGGGATAGTCGTGTGATCCTACTAGTACAATGTGGTTGTGTACTGATACTGCACTTGCTTTTAGTTTTGTTGAGTACAGGGCATCTTCAGGTGGCTATTGACATACCTCGTCTAGAAGATCAGTGATCGTTCGAATTCAAGGGTGAGCCATTTCTTCCGGGCTTCTATGTGTTCTCTTTCGTCTATGTCCACCATTTCGGACTTAGACTTTTCTAGTTAGTTATTAGCTCATTAGTTTGGGGTTGTATCCCTTCTTTTTTAGACTTGTTGAACTTTAGATGTTTTGGTACATTGACTTTCAGGTTCTAGGTGTATTTTCCGCATTGTTAGTTGTTTAGATCTTTTTGAAGTTTACGGGAACTTCAGTCTTTAGTTATTTAACTTGTTTTCATATCCTTAAATAATTTAGTTTTTGGTTTAGTTGCTTGGTTTGGGTTGTAGTAGTGGTTCTCCCAATGGAAGGTTAGTGTGGGTGTCAATCACGATGGTCTGAGTCGTGACAATTATATATCTTACATGTAAAGGCAATTTTATAGCAATATTTTACTAGCTAGGGTTTTCTGTTTGGGGATAAATTGAGATTAGAAAATAGATATGGGGATGGAGAAGGCTCACACTCCAACTTCTAAGCTATTCTCTATGAGAATAAGAGCTTTTTCTGAAATGATTTGAGTCGGTAGTTGATTTTTTTTAGTTTTAGTTTTAGGTGAACCTTTTCCACTCAACACTTTTATCGAGAAAAATATCTTTCCTTTTCATTAAAAAAATTAAAGTGGGTGAATAATTTTTAAAAACAATTGTATGGAGTAAAATATGTATTTTTCGTAAATATGTCATATTGGTAGGACTATTTGTTCCCAAACGTTCCTTTCACCTTTTTGGTAAATTGGTTCTCCTTTTTTTCTTCTTTATACTCAAACTAGGTAACTCAGTCGCGCTACGCGCGGTTATCAAATATTTTATTTATGATGTACACTATATTTATTATCAAAAATTAAAAATCTGCAAATACTAATGACCTATCGAGTGTGGAGGCCATAACACCGTCTCCATTCTTAAGCCATGAGCCTTGTCCACCATGTAGAGATTATAAATCAATATAAGAGTATTATGCATGAATTTAAGTTTGTCTTATTAGCACATATAAGGTAATTTTTTTATTTTTAACTACTTGAAAATAAAGTAAAAGTTAAAATTTTAAATATAATACCCCTAATTTGATGGGGATGTTTCACAAATAATCAATCAAATTTATTATTTATTTTTTCTAATTATATATATAAATCATACACTATTATATAAATATTGTACATATACATACCGTATTAAGTTCAAGCGGTTAATTGACCAACTATCTACATCATTGAGACATTTGCTCTATTAAAACTAAACAATGTTTTTAGTAATTTGTACCATGTTCGTACTTAGATATTTTGGGTTGTATCTCATTGTCTTGTGAAAGAAAGTTCAACTACACCTTATTATATGATTTTAACTTATTGACAAAACATTATTAGAAGGAAAATATGTACTAACCTTTTTAGATTATTTTGGATTAAATTTACTGGTGAAATTGTACAAAATAATGCATGCAATCTGTTGTATTGTAACACCACAAATAAAATATACAGTTTTTTTCAATTTGAATTATAGGTAATATTAGTAACTGATATGAAGTTGCAGAGACAAAATAATACTTAAAAAATTAATATGCCCATAAACTTTAACTTATGATTACCGTTACTAATTTCTAAAGTTAATAAGCTTTATTATTTCGTTTCTTCAAATTAATCTGTCTTTATAGGCACATTATAGAGGAGTTTCAGCAAATTGGGCTTTACGGTTAATTGACTATGTTTAATGTTTTGTAAATATTTTAAATAAAACCAAGTCCTTTAAATTAGAAAAAAAGTATAAAAAAAAACCCACAAAAGATATGTATATACAAAAGGAAAAATACAAATAAAGAAGATAACATAAATACCTTATATAATATAGATATATAAATTTCTTGAATTGAATAAATAAATAAAAATAAGTAAAAAAAGAACAAAGAAAGGAAAAGTACTAAATTAGTGATTTATTAATGAAATGTTATAAACATCATTGATAATGAGATTTAAGGGAAAATCGTACAAAAATATTTTAAAAAATTCCTTTTATATTATATCTTGAATTGAATAAATTTTAAAAAAGAGTGAAAAAGAAGTGATTTAAGGAAATGATATAAATATCATTAATGGTGAGATTTTGGGAAGAAAAGAGTAAAGAAGAAATTGGAAATATTATAGAAAAAGCAAATAATAGCATTAATGATAAAATAAATTAAATATGGTTATTGATGAAGAAAGAATCAAATATCACTATCTTTAATATTTAGATAATTTTTTTGTATTTTAAAATTAGAAAAATGGCCAAAAAAACCACAAAAAAGATAAATAGGATTGAAGCTCATAGAGAGCGCCACGTCACCGTTTTCTCATTCAGCCGTATTGTTATATATAGATTTTAATCATGTAAATATGTTGATAACATTTTTAAGGAGAGATAGAAAATTAAAGAAGTATTGAGCTTAAATGATTAGATAAGATATAATATATTTGCAATTTATTGAGGTCAGTATTTGATAAAAAAGAACATAAAAATAATGGATTGAAGCATAAAGTTAGTAGATAATTAAATGTCTTGCAATTCAATATCAAATATTAATTGCATAGTGTCTTGCCCATTAATTTCTATTAAATCATGTTTTTCCTTGCTTTGATCATCACATTATTTTAGGGTTGTTACTCTTCCTCAATGCTATGGCCTATGTAATGATTTTGTTATATTGCTTGTGTTGCATCTGTATTTTTTAAAATTTTACTTTGTTATGGGCTACTTAAACTTAGGATTTTTAGGTTATAATATCTAATCCTTCGTGATAAGTTTAAGGTCATCGCACATTATTTTCTTTGGATCCCACCTAGTGAGATGACAGATATTTAATACTCCGTTTCAAAAAGAATGTCTTAGTTTGACTTGAAACATAATTTAAGAAAAGAAAGAAGACTTTTAAATCTTGTAGTTTTAAATTAAAGTTATGTCAAATGTACCAAAATGTCCTTTAATCATTTGGCCTTAAACATGTCATGTGGAAAGTTGAAATTAAAGTGTTGCCAAAAAAGGAAAAGGATCATTCTTTTTTAAACAGACTAAAAAGGAAATGAGGTCATATTTTTTTTAAATGGAGGGAGTAGATTTTTCTTAAAATGTTTAACACTGTTTGGTATTTGTTAGGATCTTAAATTTGTGGAACCCATCTTTTTGGTAATGTGACATCCACTTCAAAAAGAAAAAAGAAAGAAGTATCGAAATTATTCTTAAACTTGATGTAAATTATTAGTTTTGTTGTTGAATTATTGATAGTATTAAAAGCATCTCTCTACTTGACTGACTAAACTTAAATACATCCCCGATCTACAACATGAAATAACAAGTAGTGTACGTCAAACTCTTGTAGGAGCATGAAAGTACTCTTAGTAAAAAGTCGAGAGAAGTGTGGAAAACACCCAAAACTTGGCGAAAATTTAGGAGTTGTATTTCACTCATGTTGCAAGATCGGTGGTGCATTTAAGTTCAACTAATTAAGTAAAAGGATATCTTTAATGCTATTAATAATTTGAGGATGAAACTAATAATTCAAGCAAAGTTTAAGAGTGTTTACAATACTTCTCTCCGAGAAAAACATCAATATTATCCCAAATATTTCACTATTTTGCTATATTTATTTCTCCCTTTCTTTTACACTCAAATTTTGTACGTAAGATATATATATATATATATATATATATATATATATATATATATATATATATATAT
>JAJOOE010008530.1:0-18478 GCA_036250405.1 Solanum raphanifolium | reverse complement strand
TAAGTTCTAGTTATGTTTCTAGGCTTAAATTGATTAAAACCTCATGATTTAGGGTTTAAACGACGTATCTTAGGGGTTAAACGAAATAGGAAAAGACCAAAAGACCCCTGAATTAACTGTTGTCGGAGTGATCGACGGATTGGACTGACGGGCCGGAGGTCAATCGACGGTTCGTCGATTGGAATCGTCGATCGAGTCTGCTTGCCAGGGCTTCACTAAAATGAGCATAACGTTTTACTCGGAGGTCGGAATTAAGCAAACTCGGTGGAGTTGGAAAGATAATTCAATTATATATCATACCATAGGTCATGGAACACCTAATTCATTTTGTGCTAATAGTTATGACCATCTGAAGTTGACCCATCAATAATTTTCATCTAACTAGCTGCTAACCCTCATCTATGGTCAGACTTACGGACCTTGGATCGAATGAAGGTCCGTGCTGGTCGACCGTAGTTCATGTCAGTGGTTGGGTAAAGGAGATCTTGATCCACGGTCAAAGACCACGGACCGTGGTCTGATCTACGGACCGTGGGTTTGTCCGTGAGTCGGGACTTAGCTAATTTTTCTGAGCTGGTTTGGGGAGGGGTTGCAGTGGTGAACCACGGACCACCAGCACGGGCCGTGGTCTGACCTACGGTCTATGGATGGTGACCGTAAGTTGCACCTGCAACGTCTCAAAATCTGCATTTTTGGTCTGTTTCGGATACGGGGTGTTACAATTATGCTTTTCTATAGTTATGAACATTCATGAATAGACTAAGCCATCATCATTTATGCTAATCATATTTTGATCTTAAACAATCTATGCATAGAATCTCCTTTCAGTCTCATTTATATGCCATTTCTAAACAACCCAATAACTTACTACACTCTCTCTTCCAAGAATAGGGCAAATAGATCCAACCCATAACCTCTTTTTTCAAGCAATCCGTAGACATCAAACCTAAATAACTAGTATTGAACTAATTACCTACTCCAATTAATCTCTTTTGAGCATCAACCAGAGATCGAAAGTAGGAATTAAGTTTGCAACCTTAAGCCATAATTTAACCTAGTGGTAATTAAACCAAATTTATACATGAAAAACAATAAAAAAGAGCCTAGCACAATACCTATTACATTGAATCAACACCCAACCCTATTTGAGAACCCCTAGATCTTGGGGTTTTAGCCACCCATCATAAAAATTAAAGAAAGTGTACCTTCAACGAAATCAACCATATGTAACTTAAAATCAAGCAATTAAGAGTAAACCCACGTAGGATTTAACTTCAATTTATCAAATTCAGGCTTCAAATTATAAGCCCCCCAAGAACTAGAGAAAGTGTTCTTACAAAGGTAAGTGTTCTTAGACTCACTAAAAACTCTCTAAAAAGAACTTCCTCAACTATATTCGAACTCAAAAAATTTACTTCACAACTCTCCTCAAAATTATATCCTTTGTGCTATATATATTTTCCCAAAATTTTGCCTAAAAATCCACTTCGCGACTGATTTGGTGGAATTTGTCGGGCTCGTCAAACCTTCTTGACGGATCTCCGTTCTGTCCTCAATTCACATTATGATGCTCTAGGCTTCAGGTGTTTGAACCTCAGTTGGCAAACTTGATTGAGTCAACCTTTCATGTTTGGTGAATCGCCAAGTACCATCTTAGTTTGCCTTTCAAGCATTAAATATTTTCTTTGCACACTATCATAGTGGGCGATGTGCATCAGCAACGTTGTTCTCACTTGGCGCATCACCTTATTTCCTAAAGTCCACTGGCCTTCTTTAATAGACAAAAGTGTTATGCACTCTCAAGTTTGATGAGGTCGTGCTCAATTGGCGATCCGCTCTTCTTGTTAGGTCATCAGCAATGTTCAATTTGCACTTGTTTTTGTATTTTTGGTCATTCTTTCAAACTTTAGTCCTTACATTGTCCATTTACCTTCATAGCTGCAAATCATCAATATTCTATCAGAATAGGATAAAATTAGGCATTGATGATAGTAATTATTGAGCTAAATAGACCTCAAATAAGTGCAAATCTACCCCTCATCAACACTCCCAACTTAAAATTTTCCTTGTCCTCAAGTAAATCAAGAACAAAAAAGCTCAATAAAGATGTCTCAATCAGTACTCAATGAGAGCTAATATGCAAGCGACATAGCAAGACTACTCTCAATATGATGTTACACTTAATCATGATAAAAAAGCTTCAAATGATGACTAGCTAGTCTTAACACAAGCTCAAGCTCACCTTAGTTTCTTGTCTAATGCAAGAATATGTTTCAACAAATGCATTCAAGTGTCGTCACATAAAGAATGATTCCATTATCTCACGAAGTAATTAAATAAAGGTAATAGGAATAAAACAAACTCTCACTCTCTCAAAAGAAAAACACATGCAATTTTTGTCCCATAGGTTTGCCTATATTTTCCAATCATCAAACAACCTAGTTCATGCAAGATCTCAAGGGTCTTTTAGGCTTGTAATGGCGCTAAGGATTAAGGTATGGTAAATTTGGATTGGTGACTTATACCTTTCCAAAGCATTGTTGCTAGCATCATCACCTCTTATCAAGGTATTGTTCTTCTTTTTCATTTGGGAACTCAAACCTTGACTTGTCACTCAATTTATTTGGAATCCCCTTTTATTTTACTTACCTTTCTTTTTCATTTTTATTTTTCCAAGGAATTTTCATCATCATGACTATGAGCCCCATTTTTTTTTAATAAGGAGGGTTTTTTTGTAATACTTTCCCTTATTTTTGGTAACACTTTCAAAGTTGAGTCTCATTTCTTCTTTATTTTCCCTTCACTTGGCTATCATTCTTCCTTCCTTTCCACACCCCAACTTAGGCTTTTGGCCTAATTTTCTATTAAACATCACAATGCTTTAAAAAGAATTTTTTGGTGAGAAGGTAGGGATAATTTGGTTCAAGAGGCTTCTTTTGGTTATCAACAACTAAGTTAGGCTCAAGTGGTGCCAAAGTGGATTTACACCCTCACAAGGTAGTCACAAAGGCTTTATGGATAATTTGGATCCCTCATTGAATTTTTGCCCAATATCATGTCTCACATTCACCAATATTCACATAATAGGACTAACAAGGCTAATTTTAGGACTCCACATGCATGTTTTTAAGTAAAACCTCACAACATATGACACTTAAAAATACACCCATTTAGCACATCATGAAAAACTCAAAAGCATTCATGTGATGTTTATTGCAAGGCTCACATCAATGTAGCTAGTCAACAAAAGATTCAAAGAGATCGCTCAAAGGTTTAACTACATCAATTTCATTCTCGCAACACAAACGCAATACACCATGATCATCATGAGTACTATTCAAGACATTGATATTGAACATGATCGATCCTCAAATTTGTATCAATGAAAACTTCAAGCATTTCATTATTTAAACTCATTGGGGGTCATAATATCAAGGGAGTATGAAATAGAAGTAAAGAGACACACATTTACCCAAAAGAGCATTCTAATACAAACAAACATCAAACTACAATTGTTCAAAATACGAAATAACAAAATACAAGAAAAATGGAATATTGGCACGAAGGCCATCACCCCACCAAAAATAGAATGCAGTGTCCCCAATGCAAAATAAATAAAGTACTAGGAGGATCACAGAAAAGGTCACCCTGACAGACTATGCTTGTGGAGAACTCTCATTTCGGTCTAGGGTGTAGAAACCTCAAGAGGGGCATCAATTCCTCATAATAGGATCAATTGAGGCGGAATGGAAGGCTTCACTAGGGCATTAGTGCATGTCTAGGAAGCATGAAGTATGGTAGAGTCTGGATTGTTTCTAATAGACCCTACCTCTGAAGTCACTCGAAGAGATTTCTCCAGGGCAGCCTAAACGATGACCTCCTCGGTCTCATGCATCTCGATCAGTGTTTCAGCAATCTTGTGCTCTTAAGCTCGCAACTCCTCCTCATCAGTCTCTTTGGCCAACTGCTCATCGGCCCTCTCACTATCATCCTCCATGAAAGTCTCAACAGCCACAACGACCTTAGGAAAACTAGAGGAAGGAACAACACTTGGAATCTCGGACACATTAGAAAGTGGAATCTTACCGCAAATCATGGAGATGTCCATCGACTGTAACTGGACCACCTCTGCCCTCAAAGTAAGAACCTTAGTCCTCAGGGTGTCTAGTGCACCGGAACTACCCCCGGACTTCTCCTGAGCCTCTATCCTAGAAGTCAGATCATCTAACCTCAAAGTGTGGCTCTCTATATTTTCTCACACTTGACCACCTGCTCTTTGAAAGGATCTAAGTACTTCTGAATGGCCTGGTCAATGAGCTTGGGAAAGTCCTTCTCAACCCAGGGAACTCTTACATTTGATGACCAGGCAAGGCTACCCATTTGATAGATCAACGCCTGGGTCAAGAAAGGATGGGTAAAAAGAGAGGGGGAGGCCTCAGAGTAGTCCAAGTAGCAGAAACAGGATGCACATGAGCAAAAGCAGAAAGGCCAACAACAGAGGAAGGCGTGGAAATACCTACTTGCTCCACAGAAGGAACACGTGTGCTGGTCTTAGATGCTAAAGTAGTAGGGTCGACTATGGGCGTAGAGTCTGGTGGTGGCGACTTCTTCCGAGCCGCTTCATCCCGTAAGCATTTTGCCTCAATCTTTCGGATGTCACTAGACAAGGCCAGTGTGACCCATACATCTGTAGAAGCCTGAAAATGGACTCCTTCTTTCTCACATAACTGCATGATATGAACTGTAAATAGGAGAAATGTTTACTCCTACCTCGTCCTCATTAACATCTTGTCAGCAATAATGTCACCAACATATATGTGATCTTAATCGATGATGGTGTCTACCAATACCACCTTGTTGAGGAGAAGGATGGAATCCTTTTGGGATGCCATCTGGTTTCTGCCTGATGAATCTAAACCAATATCTAGCCATAACATTCAAATCCTTCTTCACGATCCTGGCACTATCAACCATATAGGAGGAAAAAAAGTCAAAGATCAATAGAGCCAACCAACCCTTCAGGAGTCCAGGTCGTGGCGCATCCGGAGTGAATACAAATCTGACTCAACTGCTTGCATATTCAATGCAACATTAATAGCTTCTACATCACATTGTACTTTCTTTCCTCTTACTTCAACTTATTCTCTTCTTTGGAAGGGCCTGAGCATATATTGTGTAGAACTCTCTCACCCAAGAAGGGATGTAAGGATTCCTTGGCTTGGTGAATCCCTCAAACTTATAGAATGGTATCGTATCCTAGATGGATGCGTAATTTCTCAAGACTCCATCTACGGAGAGATTTCTCTCCTTAAGTATGGTCCACTCTCCAACAACTTTAAGCCTATTCAGGGCTCTTGAAGTGATAACCGAAAGGACTCTGGAAGTTGCTGCTCGTGTAGATGAAGGTTGCACCAACTTGGAGTGAATCTCCATTCCCTTTTTCATTGTGTCCTATCTAGGCTGCACCCTTTCGTGGGTAAATAGTTTTGGAGGGGCATGTATTTGACGGAGGGGAGCCTCTGAAGGCTCATTTATCAAAATGCCCCGATGTCTCTTTAATGAAGAAGGAGGGGAAGACTCTCTATGCGACTCAATGTCGGAGGAAACCACATGTTTGCCCTTTGTTCTTTCCATTACCTGCAAAGCACACATTCAAACAACGAATTTGTGAATGGTAAAATGAAATCGAATACACAGAATCATAGTTCAAAAACACTCCTAGGCTCACCTGACGAGAAGGCAGATCACAAAATAGGATTGGTGAACTCCAGTGAGCTCGCTGAATTGGACAGTAGCATTTTACTCATGGTTCATGCATAAAAGGCAAAATCAATGCCACCTCGGCAATACACCAAGTTGGTTTCGGTGGGATAAGACAAGTTCGCGAAAATTGACAGAGCAAAAAAGGAAGGGAACAAGAATCAAGCGCAATGTTCTCTCTCACTCGGTGATTTGCCAAGTGGGTTTGGCGAACTAAGACAAGCCCATTGAATGGGAGTGTGCCCAAGGCCATGCATATACTAAAAAGGTGAGTTGGGTCTTACTCAGCGATTTTCCTAACTTTTAATGAGCGAAAGATTTGCACTCATTTAAGGTCCAGTTAGCTCAATATTTAGTGTCCTCAATGCCTAACTTTGTCCTTTTTAATTGAATATTGATGATTTGCAGCTATGAAGCTAATTGGACAAGGAATGGACTGATATTTGAAAGAATGGTAAAAAACATAAAAAGAAGTGCAAAGAGAACATTATTAATCACCTAACATGAAAGGCAGATTTCCAATTGAGCAAGATCTCACCCAAATTGACAGTGCATAGCACTTTTGTCTATCAAAGAAGGTCGGCAAAGTCCAATAGAAAAAGAGATGCACCGAGTGAGAACGGTGGTCCTGATGCACATTGCCCAAAGCGACAATGTACAAGGAAAATATATAATGCTCGAACGGCAAACCAAGGTGTTATTCAGCATTTCGCTGAATGTGAAAGGCAGACTCAATCAAGTACGCTGACTGAGATTCAAACACCTAAATCTTAGAGCATCACAAGGTGAGCTGAAGAGAAAAGGGCGCGTCGCCGATTAGGTTTGGCGAGCCCGACTAACATCGCAGAGTCGGTTACAAAATGGATTTTGGGCCAAATTTTGGGAAAGTATAATAGCCCAATGTGAACAATGTGAGAGAAAACAAAGAAGAGTTCATAGTTATTAAGTTTTGAGTTGATAGTACTTTACCTTTCAAGAACATTTTTCTAGTTTTTGGGGTTTTACAATTTGAATCTTGAATTTGATAAATTAAAGTTAAATACAAAGTGGTTTCACTCTTAATTTCTTGATTTCAAGTTACCCATGGCTGCTTTCATGGAAGGTATACTTTCTTTACTTTTTGTGATAGGTGGCTAAAACCCCAAGATCTAGGGTTCTCAAATGGGGTTAGGTGTTGATTTAATGTATTGGGTATTGTGTCATGCTCTGTTTTGTTATTGTTCATGCATGAGTTTGTTCTAATTACCATGGGATTAACTTATGGGTTAAGGTTGCAAACTTAATTCCTACTTTTAATCTCTGGTTGATGCTTGAAAGATATTAATTGGAGTTGGTAATTAGTTCAATACTAGCAATTTAGGTTTGATGTCTATGGCTTACTTGGAAAAAAAAAGGTTATGGGTCAGATATATTTTCCCTATTATTGAAATAGAGAGTAGAGTAAGGTATTGGGTTATTTAGAAATGACATATAGATGAGACCGAAAAGAGATTCTATGCATAGATGCTTTGAAATCGAAAGATGATTAGTGTCAATGAAGACGACTTAGTCTATTTATGAATGTTCATCATTATTGAGAAGAACAATTACCTCTATGTGACATAGATTTCCAATTGCCACACCCCTAGATTGCTTGTTAACTCATGATTTTATTTCAATTTTACTTTAATTACGATAATTGATAACCAAAGCTTTGTATTAAGTTGGTGCTACCATCCACCCAATTGTTCTTACTATTACAAATGATCTATTTAAAGTTCAAATTTATTGATAAAAAATTCTCTACGATATACCATTCCATTTGAGATTCGACCCCCACTCTTCGTTGGGCATTTTACTGACTACGATCATTTACTCTTTTAATTGGGTTCAGAGGGTTATGTGTGCGTTATAAAAAATGGTACTGTTGCCGGGGAATGGTGGTCAAGAATTATAATTTACAAATTAGATTTTAATATGGTTTACTTGTAGTAGATTTGTTGTTTAGTGTTGTTGTTAGCTGATTTAAAGGTTGACAACATGAGTGACCATGAGAGTGACAATGAAAGTCATTATGGTCAACATGAAAATATGGGTGATCTCAATGACATGCCCATTAATGCCATACAAACCATGAGAGCAATAAGAATACCTTCTACAATCGGGACGACGGTGGTTCACATCATCGTAACTATGATACAATTGCTCCAAATGAAAGGAATCTTTAGGGGTCTAGCTCATGAGGATTCGCATGAGCACCTTAGGAATTTCAAAGAGGTATGTGGACCCTTTGTGTTCAAGAATATCTCCCAAGAATTTGTAAGGTTGAGGTTATTCCCGTTCTATATAACGGGAGAGGCTACAAGATGGTTGGCGGAGTTGCCAAATGATTCTATTACTTCGTGGGATAAGCTAACTGAGGCATTCTTGGAAAGATTCTTTCCACCCTAGAAGATGGTCAAACTTCATTTCCAAATCCTAAATTTCAAGAATAATAGAGGTGAATCTTTGCATGAGACAAGGCTGAAAAGTTGCTCTTGCAATGTCCAACACACGATGTTCTGGACAATTTCATGTTGCAATACTTTTATTGCAGCCTTGATTCAGTTAATAAAGGTGTGGTTGACCAATTAGTCCCTGGTGGATTAATGAGACAACCGTATGAGGTAGTTGTTGTATTGCTAGATGATATGACTAGGGTCAACCGAGCATGACATACTACAGAGGACCAAGTGTCTACTCTACAAGTGGGTCTAAGAAAATAACAAGTAGAGAAAGATCATTAAAGAGATAAGAACATGGACAAAATGATGACCCAAGTCGACTTGTTGTCTAAACATGTCATGGGAGGTGGAACCAAGTCAATCAATTTGGTTGGAACCAATAGTGGTTGATTCCCAGATGATGCCAAATTTGAGGCATTATACAATGAGGAAGTTCAATACATGGGAAACCAAGTGGGGGATTCTCACAAAAATTATCAACGACAAGGTGGGAACAAAGAGAAAGATGGTGGTTGAAAAGACTAACGGGATGGAAATTAGAGAGATAGGGAGATGGACAAAGATAGGTATGTGCCTCCCCATGATCGCCCACACCTAAAAGAACTAGCTAGGCTAGAAGGAAGCCGGATGAAAGACATGTTTGTGATCTACAACAAGGTTGAAGGGTCCGATAAGGTGTTGAAGGATTTGAAAAATGACTTCTCCACTTTATCTCAGATGGTAACTTCACACTCAGTTTCTATCAAGCAGCTGGAGACCCAACTTGGTTAAATTGCCACTCGTCTAAATCCAAGGCAAAAAGGAACTTTGCCTAGTGACACCATCTCGAACCCCAAAAATGATTATTGAGTTTGAGGAATATGTCGTTCCACGACGTTAAATAAGGGCTTCCTCCCTGATTATTTAATTTGAGGAATATGTCGTGCCACGAAGTTAAATAAGGCGCTTCTTGGGAGGCAACCAGTCTTTATTTATTTTTTTTACTAATTTCAAATAATGTGCATTGTGAGTACATGTTGAGAAGATGTTACAAGATTGAAAAGGGAAGCATAGGTGATGCAAAACCCAAATGGCAATCCACCGAAGGCATTATGTGGACTAATTCATGTCCACCTTTTGAGCTGGAATAAATAAAAAAGTATACTGTCAAGATTGGCGATCAGAACTCCAAAGGACGATTAGTCGAAGTGCACTAAGCAGACTCCATCGGGTCTGTCAAATCAACCTTCAAGTTTGGTATTTGTTCAGGCATGTTCGGTGACGTTAGTCATGATCGCTGAACGGGCTAGGCCAAAAAAGGCCAAGGGTCTTTTTTCAAATTCAAAAATCAAAACCTTTGAAATTTGAGAGCCTTTTCGATTCCTTTCTCTTGCTTCATGTATTTTGAGTGTTTGTGAGCCTCGTGTGCATCTCTTGAAGGTTCTAGGAGTGCATTTTCTTGGATTTCATGTCAACCAAACCCCGATCCCTCATTTTCTTGATTATTTTTTGGATCTAAGGCTGGTGTTTCAACTTTTTGTTGTTGTTTTTGAGTTAGAAGACACATAGGGTGTGGGCTTGAGTCCTTTGATTGAGATTAAGTGCCCGATTTCTATGGGTAGCATCATATTGTTGAAATTAGATTGTGCCCATGTGATTTCAATTATGAATGCCTATAAAAATGGTGGATCGTGATTGTGTTGGTTAAATTGCTGAATTGAATTAATAATTTTGCTGGGTTTGTGCCTAATTTAATGTGAGTGAAGTCTGATTAGTTCAGTGTTGACCTAATTACATGATTTTTACCAATGATACACAGGGTGATTACTTTCTTAAGGGCAAATTGTAACACCCCAGAAACTAGTAAGCTTAACTAGAGCTTGTCGTAAGGGTTCTATAGCTTTATGTGGGGATTAGAGTTGTAGAATTGACTTCCCGTACTTTGAATGAGGGGTTTAGGGTTAAAACGTCAAGGTACGAACCCTCAAGGACTAACCAAATGGGTCCTTGAGAAGGACCCCAAAATAGTGCCTAAATCTTTCCACAAGGCAATGACCCACGATGGGAGGATCGTAGATCAAGCCTGCAAAACCAGGCTCCATTACTCCACCCACGAAGGACCAGTACGGTCTGTAGATCCACCCACGGTCCATGGGTCGGGGTTTCGTGGGTTGGAGCAGGTTGGTCTTTAAGTTCTTTAAATTTAGGGGTTAGGGAATATTCTAGAATTAGTTAGTTATTAAGTAGGGTCGTTTTATTAGTAATTAGGCCACCTATATAAACCTATTAGAACCCTAAATTAAGTCATCTAATTCATTATTTTAGATTCACCAAAGAACCCAATCCCCCTCCAACAAATTCTCTCTCTAGAAGAAGAAGAACGGTCAAAGCTAGGTCAAATTATTCCATAGTTGGAAGAATTATGAGGGCTTTATAATCAAGGTATGATATCTTATTCATCCATGGAGCCCCCTAGATTTCCCCCATTTGTGAAGATAAACCCTAATTCTAGCTAGGGTTTCTCCCTATATTGTGGGTAGTGTTTAGTATGATTCCAATTGAGTGGATAGTACTTGTTTATGATTGATTTTGCATTGAATTATGTTATTATGAATATATTTTTTTTTCCTTGGTTAACCCTAGTCTAATTGATGAAATTGAAGTTAAGTGGGTTTATGCCATGAAAGGTGAAATTGAGGATTCATAGGTAATCTTCTAGAATTGATGTTATGAATAGTAATTGTTCAAGAATAGAAACATGTAAACATGAATTGAACTAGATTATAGTATATATGATGGATCATGACTAGTAAAGCTTGAATTTTAACCTTTATGATGAATTATGACTAGAATCACTTGATAATGAAGAATTGTGATGAAAGATCTTTACC
This sequence comes from Solanum raphanifolium, assembly GCA_036250405.1. Lineage (NCBI taxonomy): Eukaryota > Viridiplantae > Streptophyta > Magnoliopsida > Solanales > Solanaceae > Solanum > Solanum raphanifolium. Next base: position 7,365 of record JAJOOE010008530.1, on the reverse strand, counting down.
TACCTAATCTACCTTATGAATGATAGATTGTATAAAGTGATAGAATCACTTGAGTTATGATGATATCCATGTCTAATGTAGAATTCTAGATATGATACTATGAATGCTTCTATGAATCTATGAATATGCTTATGAACACTTTGAGAGTGAAGTGTCTATGATCATGATATGTAGTTGTGTTGTTTAATCGACATTCTCACATACACACTCATGCATGAATATGATATGATATGATATGAAAGGTTCTCTCACATAGAATGATTCTAGGTTGAAAGGACATTCTCACCTAAAATGAATCTAAGTCCTAGGACTATGAAATGTGATAAGGTTGTGGTGATTCCCCTAAAATACCTTTATATGATAGGAATGTGAGGTGAGTCCCCTTATTCCTAATTAGTTATACATGAGGTTATTACCCATGTCATGATATGGGGAGTGTGAGGTGATTACCCTTTATGTATGTATGACTCCCAAGGCAAGTGGTGATTACACATTAGCCTTTATGTTGATCATGGAGGCGATTACCTATGATCCTTATGTGATGATGTGGAGGCGAATACCTACATTACACCTTAAAATGGATATGGAGGTGAATATCTATATTCCATTAAAATGAACATGGAGGCAAATACCTATGATTCATTAATATGTATGACTTGTGGAGATTCCACTTGTCTTTATGATTTCATTAATATGTATGACTTGTGGAGATTCCCCTTGTCTTTATGATTTAATGATATTTATGTCTTGAGGTGACTCATGAAGTGTTTCTCTTATATGATGTATGCTTAGATAAGATTGTGCTATAGTTGCCTTCATTGTTATGTTATGATTGACTAAAGGTGAGAGATTCCCTTGGTTATGAGAATTAAGCTAAGGATGAGATTCTAAGATGGTACGTATGATCATGATGACCAAAAGGGATACTTAGAATGTATGGGATTATGGGATCATATCCATGCATTGCATAAGTATACTTGGAGGTTACTTATGAAGTGTTTTCTTATGATATGAAAGTCTAAGACTTGACTTTGTATATGGAATATGCCTTATGATGACTAATGCTTACATTATGTCTATGTTGGAGATTATGCTTATGATTATGTTAGTATCTATTATGCTTATACTTTTTTTTGGTAAAATTAGAGCTTTCATATATAACCAAAAAAACATGTACAATTATAGTTCCAGCAGCCTAGACAAACTGCCCCTACATACATCCACTATTTCACTAAGTAATTACTAAAAAACACAAGAAAACTATGAAATTCAAATGGGATAATGTGTTAATCTCTGTAAACACTCCCTCCATGATATATTATTCCTTCCTCTTATATGTATATGCATCACTATGTCATTAATGATCAATTCATAGAAAAAAGGTTTTTGTTGGAATCGAATGAAATTTCTAGCTTGCCACACATTGTGCACAGTCATTGCAAACAGGCAGCTAGTTATCTCAGCTTGACCACCTCTTCTTTTTGCAACTTGGCTCATCCATTTCACTTCATTCTCCCAGTCTTGTATTTGTCTGCTATACCCCATCCAATGTAATAACCTCCTCCATATCATCCTGGTCACATCACATTCAAAGAACAAATGTGCGAATGTTTCTAGGTGTTGCCCACAGAAGGCACAATCAGGGGGAACATTAATGTCAAACTTTTGCAATCTCTCATCTGTTGCTAGTCACTTCTGTATAGCCAGCCATAAAATAAACTTGTATCTAGGATGTATCCTTAGATGCATAGCAAGATGTTTCCAAGTTACTTTGGGATGGACCGACATTAAGTTGATAGACATTTTATGGATTGAAATTTTTTCTCCCTACTGAACATCTCCAAGCTGTTGATGTAATGTTCCATGGCTTTGTAGTCTAGTGATCAGGTGATATCTAGCTTCCGATACCTTTTCTCACCACCCTTGAAGCATTTTTAGGGATTTGGACTTGAGTAATATCACCTTTCTTGATATAATAGTTGTGCACCCATTGAACCCAAAGATAGTCTTTTTTCCTGTTAATGTCCCACAATAGATTTAGGATTGCAGTTGAGTTCCAAATGCAAATATTCACTATATTTAGTCCACCTGCAGCCCCTGATAGGCACACATTAGTCCAAGTCACCAAAGCTTTCTTGGATACTGTCACTGCACCTATCCACAAGAATGTTCTGCAAAGTTGCTCAACTGTTTTCATAACCTTCTTAAGGATGAGAAAAATATGTGCCCAATAAACTTGAACCCCAAACAACACTGCTTTAATTAATTGCATTCTTCCAGCATATGATAATAACTTGGAAGACCAGCAAGTAATTTTGGATGTGATCTTCTCAATGAGTGGTAAATAAGCACCAGCATTCAATTTCTTTGAAGATAGGGGTACACCAAGGTACCTAAATGGCAGAGTACCCACATTGAATCCTAATGCTTCTACAATATCTTGCTTTGTTTGATCACTTACTCCAGCAATATAAATGGAACTTTTATCATTATTTTCTTGTAATACAGATGCCTTAGAGAACTTCATGAAAGCATTATGCATTAATTTGATAGATACAATGTCAGCCCTGCAGAACATCAACAGATCATCAGCAAAACAAATGTGTATGTTGTTCAGTTTTTAACATCTAGGATGATAGTTGAAATCTCTATTTAGAGCCAGTTGGTTGAGTTCTTTTCCCAGTTATTCCATATCCAATACAAAGAGATAAGGGGACATAGGATCCCCTTGTCTAATGCCTCTTTGTGCTGGAAAAGGGGGAGTAAGACCACCATTCAATAACAAGGAATAAGAGACAGTCAACACACAAGTCATAATCCAGTGCACAAATTTAGCAGGGAATCCCAAATCACTCAGCAACTTCTCTAAAAAAAACCCATTCCAAAGTGTCATAAGCCTTTCTCAGGTCCACTTTGAGCACACATCTAGGGGATATCCCCTTCCTATTATAGCTCTTGAATATTTCATGGCTGACCATGATGTTATCAACTATACTTCTTCCTTCAACAAATGTTGATTGAGCTTTACTCACCAACCCTGAAATCAGTAGCTTTATTCTCCTTGTAAGAACTTTGGAAACGATTTTGTGCAAAGTGGTGCAGCAAGTTATAGGCCTGTAATCTTTCACTTTTATAGGTATTGGAACTTTAGGAATCAATGTTACAGATGTGACATTGATAGCAGGATACAGATTGCCAGTATGAAAGAAATGCTTAACAGCTGCAATAACATCATTCTGGACCACATTCCAGTTCTTAGTGAAAAATTCAATTGGATATCCATTAACTCCTGGAGCTTTATCTTTGGGAATCTCTTTAATAGCCTCCAATATTTCTTCTATGGTGACCTCTTTAATAAGGTGTCTTTGTTGTGTTATAGATATGCAATCTCCACCTCTAACCACCTTAGTATTTAAACATGTCAATGCAGATGCTCTAGTCCCCATCAACCCCTTGAAGACAGAAATAAACTCATCTTCTATTAGTTTAGGTTCTGTCAACTTGTTTCCTGCTTTAGTAAAAATGGAGGAGATGGTATTATGGATGGTTCTAATCTTCCACTAAGCATGAAAGTATTTGGTATTGGAGTCCCCATGATCTATCCATATTGCCCTAGCTTTTTGTTTGATTGCAAGCTCCTCAATATTACTCCACTTCTGAATATCTATTAAGATTTTCTCCTCCTGCTCTATGATATTTTGATCCAAGTGGTTGTTTGCAGGTTTGTTTGTAAGATATCTAATTGTTCCCTCAAAATATCCTGCTTCTATTTATATGAGTCCATATATGCATTCATTCCCTTACTTTGATCTTTGAAGTTCTTAAGTTTCCTCCATATCTTCTTCATTGTACACTCCCTAGTACTCCCACCCCAAGCCTTATTCAGAATTGCATCAAATTCAGGATGTTCTATCACATTAGTATAGAATCTAAAGACTCTAGGATCAAAGTTGTGGTGTTGTCTACACTTACTCAATATCGAAGAGTTATCAGATACTGAGGGATTCAAAAATTCAGCTTCTACATGACCAAATTGTTGTATCCACTGCATATTCCCAAAAGCCCAGTCAATTTTACTATACATCCTTTTATCACTTGCATGTTTGTTGCACCAAGTAAAATGCCACCTAGTAGCTCCGATGGTTGTTAGCTACAGTTAATCTATTGCATTCTGAAACCCATGTATCTCATGTTGTGTAACAAGGGATCCCAATCTATCTTCTGAGCTCAAGACACTATTAAAGTCTCCACATACAATCCACGGAAGCTGATGTTGCAATGTGATCTTTATAATATCCTGCCACAAAATCTCTTTCTACTGCAATTTATTCTTTGCATAAACAATAGTAACATATAATCTAATTTGCACCCCTGGATCTTCCACTAGGCAGTGGATATACTGTTCATGCACCTCAATGATTTGCACTTTCAAATGATCTCTCCACAATACCCAGATTCTGCCATTATTATCACCACCACTATAATTATGTGCATTTAGCTGCCATCCATGAGCTATTTTCCTTCCTATCTAGGGTGCTTTATGTTCCTTAACCATTATTTCCAAACATATCTACTCTATATTTATTCAAAAAGAGTTTGATCTCCTTCTATTTATGGCCTTGATTAAGGCCTCTAACATTCCAAGTAGAGATGATCATATGAGAAGAAATGACATATAGTTGCCAGCACTCTTCCTTCCATTTTGCAATTGATTCTCCAGTGTACTGTCTGAACATTCCTCCACATATTTCTTTCCACTCCATTGCCCAGGATCAATTCCAATAGCTGCTACTATATTTTCTGAACAGATGCCCTCCACCACATATTGCTTCCCACTCCTTTGTCCAAGATCAATTTCAATAGTTGTTGTACCTTCTATACTGATATTGTCCTCCACATGTTGCCTCCCACTTCTTTGTCTAGGATCAGGCTCAGTAGAAGGTTGTGCCACCATTGGAGTTTCAGTTGCTTCATCACTGATGGTTGCATCATTTTTATGAGTTTGAATAGGTATCCATGTAGTAACCATCCTTCTTCTTTTATCCCCTAGTCTCTTACCCTTCCCTTGGTTCATGTCCAATCCTTCTGATTCAGTCGTATCTCTTTTCCCATCTAAAGCATGTTTAAACCAGCATTCATTTTCCATATGTCCCAGTTTAATGCATTTATTAATGAATTTGGGTCTCCATTCATATTCAACAGATTGGTTCTAAGGCCCAGAAGGGGTTTCAACAACAATAGTATCTGGCAGGACTTTCGAGATATCCATCTCAAGCATGACCCTAGCATAAGATAGTTTCTCAGCTTTAGCCATAAATCCATCTGTAACCAATGGAATCCTAATAGCACTGGAAACCTTGCTCAATGTCGTAACAGACCAGTATCTAACAGGTAATCTGGGGAACTTTACCCATATTGAGATTTGGCTAAACATATTAGCATCCAGTTCATAATCCACATCCCAATTCCGCAAAATCATGTGTCTGTTTCCATAGAAATATGGTCCAACCTACATCACTTTCTCCTTTTCAGCTATATTACGAAATTTAAAAACATAGTAACCATCATCATAATAAAGTACTTAGGGTAGTTCAACAAAACCCCATACCTTCTTGACATACTCTAGCATTTGCAATTCATATGGGTTATCTCCAATTATATAGCCAATTAATGTTGTTTCCCAGTCCTTGATTTGTATGCAAATATCCTCCTCCTCAATTTACACAGTAAGAACACCCTCCTTAAGCATAGGAGGAATAAAATTCAAGGTCTTACCATTGGGGTCGAATCCGCAGGGAGTGGTATGTGCTTAAGATTCAAGAGCCAAGTACAAATATGTTCAAGTCAATCATAGGTAAAAACATTTATGAATAAAACCATATTTCAAATTTAGGGTGACAGAAGTGTCAAATATGGGGGTTTTGATTGTAATTAACAGCTACGACAACAACAAATAACACTAATTAATAAGTAAAGAGACGGGTTCTTGGGATGTGATTGGATTATAGGCTAAGGTAGACAAATGGGTAATTGCAATTAATAGTAAATAGCTGTAAATCAGTGAATACGCTAGACTTTAGTGGGGATAAATTTCCTCTCGAACAATTTACTCCGAATCAAATTGGTTTCTCTCGAACACCAACAATCAACAATTAAGAACAACCTACTCTTTAGTCCATTCACTCTCTCGAGCTGAATGTGTGGAAAATGGTTTAGGATTCACTCTCTCGAGCTGAACCCATGACAACGCAATACCTACAGACCATCAAATCAATAATATTGGTTTTAAAACTTCTCTCTTGAGCAAGACAAAAACACGAAGGTAGAGTTGCATTTGCAACTACAACCCTTTAAATTGAACCACAATTACTGATTGAAATCACTTTTAAATAGCAATTACACTAACAATTAACAATACCTAGCAGCTAAATCAACCCATAATCACACCCCAAAAATTGGGGTTTAAGCTAGACATCATAAAAAGATAAAAATTGTTACCAAATTGTGTTTACATCAACTGGGTAAGATTAATATCATCTTTAAAAGGGTCAAGGTTGAAGAATCTCAAAGACCCACTTCCAATTTCTCAAAAATGGAAATCTTCAAATCTTCAAAGCTAAGGAAAATATTGTCTCCAAACTCAGAGTTCTAAAACTTGATTGATAAAAATTAGATACTATGAAAACTGATACTAAACTAAGAATTTAAAAATGTATTTATAGTCGCCAAAAATATGGTGCGAAGGACCATTCGGTGCAATAAGTCGGGATCGCCAATCCACTCAGCGATCAGCCCTTTGGTCAATTCCATCGACTTTTTGTTTTGGTCTTCAGCATATTCAAGTTCTGTAACTTTGGGTGATCTAGCACTACATCGCGGAACCGTTTGGCGACTTGCCGGCTGCTCCTTTCTATCGCCGACTTGATTTTGTCCTTCAGGGCTTGGTACACTAGAACTTTAGGTGAGATCATGGCCATTCGGCGACTCACCCAATGGGTTAGGCGATCATCAGCCCCTCTTTTATTCGTTCTTTCAACTGTCTTGTTCCTTTTTATTCATTAGTGTCCATGCTTTGTTCCTCAATCCAACTGCCTGAAAATCAAGGATTTACATCAGTTATTGGCACACAATATGCATTTGAGGACACTAAATCTATAAAAATAAATCCCTAAATGAGTTCAAATCGTGGACTCATTCTCACGACCCGAGAGTACCCCCTAGTCGTAACATGGCGTATTCGACCCCGAGGGGGTCTTATACGAGCCACATAGTCATTCATTGCATTCAATAATGAAAATAGTGCGGAATAAAAAAAAACTTATTTACATCCACACATTTAAACTTCATTAAAACAACTTTAAAAAC